>JAKNSH010421394.1:0-12159 GCA_027790015.1 Cymbopogon flexuosus
TGGAATGGAGTCCTCACTTGAAGTTCGAAGTGTTACCATTGATTGCTACCTAAGGTGATGTCTCTTATTATAAATATGTTATATATTAAAGCATTGTTTTATGATATCACCCCTTATTTATAGCTATGTGTGAGATTTGATGTTGAGGGCTCACATATGGTGTGCATCTGATTTTGTCCTTAAAACCGGGTGTTACAATCTACCTCCCAAGTAGTGGGTGAGACATCGGACAGAATTCAAATCCTGGTAGCACAAAATATCCTCTTGCTGGCAACCCTGTGGTAGTTCCCAGTTCAGAAGGTGTGGTTGGCCTAGGTAGTGAGACCTACTGACCTTGTAGGCTGTAGTTGGTTTTTCTTCGGTCAAAGGATCCGGGTATTTCCTGGTCAGTTTGACCGAGTGCTTTCTTAGTGCAATACTGTGGAGTGGTCTTTCCTCATCGGATGAGTTTTTTCCTTTATTTTTATTTTCTATAAACTTGGTGAAACTGGGAACAATTTGACTCAGGACAACTCAAAAATCCCTTATACGAGTATTTAAGGATGGAGACTGATTTGGAGAGACTGTTTTAAAATGTGTTACTTTTAGTTCGGGTCTTGGAAACCTGAAACATTTTAAGTCTGCTTACCAATTTTGCTATAAATGAGTTCAGGTCTTGAAAAGTATGAAATATAAATCTGTTTACTAGTTTTGCTGTAAGTTTCAATTTCCAAATGGGATCTGTCTCCTTTTTCAACTAGACAAGACCCAAAGCTTTGTATTGAATATTGAACGCACTGCTACCTCATCATCAAAAGTTTGTTCATGGTTCTTGTTAATGTGAAACACTAACAAGGGTCTTCAATGATCTTTAGTCTCAGTCTTTTTTTTTGTTTATGAAATTGTAAGTGGAAAGGATTGTTGAATCAATTGTGTGTTCCTGAAACTTGTGTTTGAATGTGAGGGCGCAAGACATCAAAGTTTCGAACGAAGTTCCTAAAATGAGTGGCCAATTTTCTGTAATAATGAAGTTCCTAAAATGAGTGGCCAATTTTCTGTAATAATGCTCTTTCTAGGGCGTGCATGATGAATATCATGATGAATATGTTCTTCTACGTACTTCTGGACTATTGCAATTTAGTTACCAATACCAATATTGATTGCTTGAGATAACAGTATGGTTGATCAATTGTGTTTAGATTTCATTTTATTTGGTGGGTCATGAATTAAACAATTCGGGTTGAGTTTGCCTGTGCGCTCAACTGGGTTGGCAAAAAAGCTTGAGCTTTGAGCTAGGTTAATTCATAGGTTGGCACAGTTCAGCCTTGGTCTTATTTGGATGGATAGGGCTAACAGTTGAGCCTACGATTTCATTTTCAACAAATACATGGCTAAGTTTACTACAGTTAGAGCTAATAAACTTAATCATACTGGTAGGCTTACTTATATTAAATCAGTGCTAGCTTCAATTCCCATTTATTATATGTCTACTGTACTCTTTTCTAAAACTTTCATTGAAAGAATCAACAGCATCATTAAGAGCTTCTGGTGGGCTGGTGTGCAAGAGGAAAATCCCACCAATCCCATTGCTTATCGTTCTTAGGATGATATCACCAAACCTACGGAGCAAGGTGGTTTGGGTATTAGAGATCTTTATTTGGTTAACAAGAGTCTTGTTATTCATGCTGGATGGAACATAGTCACTAATAAAAATCCTTTCCTATCAAGCATTATTAAGGCCAAATATTTCCCCAATGATTCGTTTTGGAAATCTTCTAATGCTGGACCTAGGTCTATCTTTTGGTCTTCTATTTTGCAGGTCAAACAAGAACTTCAAAATAATGCTATCTATCAGCTTCATTCAGGTAATGTTGTCATCTGGTCTGATCCTTGGTTTTCTGATTGGAATAATATTCATGATCACCTGATTTTACATGTCACCAATTCTCCTCTGCCTTCCAAGGTGGCTGATCTTTTTACTCCGGGAACACATTCCTGGAATTCTCCTTTAATTAGCACCACCTTCACTCCCCAAGCCACCCAACAGATTCTTGCCACCCCTGTAGTGGACAGTAACACAGTGGATATACTTCGTTGGTTGCCTGCTACTAATGGTCTTTGTTCTACTAAAGCAATCTATCTTCACTTAGCCTCACAGGTTCAACACTCTTTGCCTCATAATGGTTCCAGGGCTATTACTCAATCTGCTCATAATCTTCTTAATAGAATCTGGAAAGATAAAAGCCTCCCTCCTATTCTCAAAACCTTTGCCTGGAGCCTTATTCGACGTGCATTAGCCACAGGTGAACGGGCGGGTAAATATTCTACTCACATAGATCCCCATTGTAGTTACTGTGGCGCTAATGAAAATGATTTCCATCTATTTTTTGGATGCTCACTTCCCTCTACAGTCTGGGCTAATTCGGATCCTCCAATCGAGCTTTCATCCAGAGCCTGATGGAGTTCAGCAAACTTTGGTTAATCTCATCTATAATTTGCAATTTGATCTTCTTAATTGTTTGTTTACTCTTTGGTATATTTGGAAAGCTAGGAATGACAACAGGTTCAATGCAAAAACTTGGACAACTTGGCAAGTTAAGCATGCAGTCCAATCTCATATTCAAACTCATATGGAGGCCATTAACCAAGGACCTAAAAGTGCTACTCCTAATCATGAGCCGGGCCCATCTATGGCTAACAGAGGTACGAATTTGTCTGTGTCATCTACAGGTACAAGGGTGATACATTCAACACTTCAACCCACCATTATGATTGAGGGAGTAAGATGCTATGTGGATGCCGCTATCACCCCAGATCAACCAACCCAACATTCTAGAAGGGCAGGTATTGGCATTTTTGTTGTCAATTCGCAGGCACAATCAACACAAACTCTTTATATCAAGGCGACGATATCCAGCGCATTCTCGGTGATCATGGCAGAGGCAGCGGCATTGGCATTGGCCTCGATGCTATTGAGCAACTACGACAATGTCTCCTTTTTATCTGATTGCGGGCAATTGGTCCAACACATCCATAAAGGAGATCAAGAAAACCCCCCGGACTGGAGAATGAAGGAATATACCCAGATTTTTAGCAACAGTACTAAGAATAGGAATGATAGGGTTATCCATATTAATAGAGCTCTAAATTCCACAGCTCATGTATTAGCTAGGCAAGCATTTATGCAGGAGCGGGATGATCAGCAAATAGCCCTTTCTTATTCAATTGCAGGTCATGGTGTACAGTGCCCTGTTATAGGTGCACTGAACTTTGTATCCCTGTCTTCGTTCAGGGTTCTAGCAGTTCGTTGCTGCTAATTAATATATATATGTTTATTGTCAAAAAAAACTGTTGGCATCTGTATTAAACCTTTTTTTTTGGCCAGTCTCTAACTAGTTAGCCAACTAGGCTGTATAACTTTGTTACTTTGGGTTAAATTTTTTAGCTCTAGCTAATATCTAGACCTAGTTGCTCGAAACATACTCTTAATTTAGCTTGTTTCAACAAGCCAAGCTGTGCTATAGTGAAATCTCTATTGGCTTATCAGGCTTGACAATATAGAACTCCATTTTTGTTAGCACTGTTATCATACCGACATGGCCAAAACAAACATGTCATTTAATTTAACTAATTAATAAAGTTTTTTTTCAACAAACAATTTTATTTCAGCAGCATAAGCTGATAACAGCCTTACAGAGTTCAAGGCTACAGACATGAGTGCACCTAAAACTGGGCACCCTGTTACATGAGCTCTATTGGAGCAGGTATAATCCAAGACCAGAGAAGCTTCTCTGACTGAGATTAGGGCTTGCCTAGTTAAATTGTCAGCTGTACTTTCCTGAGATCTTTGAATCTTGAAAACTCTTCTATCTCCTTGCCTTGAGTAATTAGTGAACACTCAAGTGTGTGATCCTCCAATCTGGTGGGTTTGCTTGGTCCTCAGCATTAAAGAAACGCACAAGCTGCTGGTTAACTGAGAGGAAATTGATTTGTTGTAGATGTAGCTGATCAGTGACAATTGCAACAAGGGCAATTGCAGCGGCTGTGGCCATCAGCACTAATGTAGCCCTTGTCTTCTTCGCCTGATGGTTTATGCCGTATTAACCTGAGTATTGATAATAAGAAGGCCAATACCTGCAGCTCTGGGCGGAAATGATGGAAGGTCAGGTGTTATGATGCATCAGTGTAGCACCGAACATCTTGCAGCAGCCTTGGTAGATGGACTGTCTCGCTGTGGATTCATCGGCCTAATATTGTGTCCTGCAATGACAGTGGTCATACCTGACGGTGCAACATCACTAGTGTCTTGCCCTTGATCATTTCTAGGCATCCTGATGTTGCTGCCTGTACCGTGATCTGCGGTCATTCGATTGTTAGTTCCTGGAGTGGATGCGTTAATACATGGGGTTTCAGCGCGATGGGCATTGTTTCCTATGCTGCAAAGATTTGTTCCTCATCTGTGCAGATCGCTGAGTTTGGTGTGTTAGTAAATGCTGACACAGCATGGTATACCTGTTAAGTATTCCATCTTTTCCTACAAAATCTTTTGTCATTTCTTGCTGTATACCTCATAGTTATGAGAATTTTTCTATTAAGGCGTTTTCAGTTGTATCAGTAGTAAGTAAAGGATAACCTGGACGCCATCACCCTCATTTTGCAGAATGTCGGTTCGTAGAGGTGGAGCTGCTGCAAACCAAACTGCACTAACAAAATCACAATGAAAAAATGGATGTGCATCAGTTTCAATTAGGCCACAAGTGTTGCAATGCTCATCAATATGGCATTTTTGTTTTGATGAAAATCATCAATATGGGTTGAGTATTGCTCGACATACGAAGCCTCCAGGTGAAAGTCTTGAAAGGTGTGTAGTTTTTTCAGTTTCCACATTCGTTGAAGGGCCTGGTTAGCCAGTTGTTGTATACTCCTTGATCCTGGCCGGGGTAGCTGAACCTGACCCTGTGAGCTTAAAAATCTGTAGATATTTTAGTAGTGCAGTCGCCTTTTCTTACCGGGGTCCATCGAAGGATGTCTTGGTGCTGGCTGTCCACCGTCACAATTTGGGAAATAATCTGAACAGCATGAAGGTGATCATGAATGGTGTTCTAGATTTGACACCAAGGGGTGAACTAAATAGATCACATTCTGGACAAGGTCATTTTTAGTCTGGAGGATAGTAGAAGACTAGAAGACTGAGAGCAGCTCATCAGCTCTGGTAGTCCGGAAAGAGGTGGAATGGAAATATTGGAGTTTCAAAACATTCATATCTTCTAGTTTGTGATTATTTTTTATTTATAAAATGCCACCTCCCCTATTTCTTTATTTTTGAGTTGTAAAAGGCTATATGCCCCTGATTTAGCATTGCGAAGATAAACATCATTCGGTTTCTACAGCACTCAGGTGGAAAACACTCCTCCAGAAAAGTTCACAAAAAGAAAGAAAGAAAAAAGCTACTACACCTTGCCCCGATCCAGCAGGCTAAACCACGCTTTATTACCATCACAATTAGAGTAAAATAAACCCCTCCTATTTCGGAAGTTGGAAGAAATTATCTACCATGCCACTGAATACAAACCCAAAAACTCATACTCCCATATTTGTTCGTTTTGTTTCTTTCCAACGCTTCTTCTCTACCAAAGCCATCTACAAGCACCTATCCTCCCAACATATCACCCCTCTTCCCAATATTAAAACTTTTGCTTGGAGGCTTATAAGATATGCTCTTACCACTAGGAAGACAGCAGGTAGGTATTCAGCTCACATTGACCAACATTGTACGTATTGTGGTACCATTGAGAATGACTTTCATTTGTTCTTTCAATGTGAGCTTTCTAAATTGGTTTGGGCTTCTGCTAACCCCTTTTTTTAGTAGACAACATCTTACCTAAACAAGAAGGGGTGCAGGTAACTCTTCCAGCTTTGCTTACAACCAACCCCACTGATGATTTATTATGCAAATCTCTTTTTATTCTATGGTACATATGAAAGGCTAGAAATGATAACATGTTTCAAAGGACTTGGACATCTTGGCAATTACACTATGCGGCTGCTGCACACCTCAATTCTCATTTCCAGGCTGAAATGCCAGGACGAGACCTCCCTGATTTTGCCCAAAATTCAACAGTGCAACACATTCAACCACCTACCATAGTCCAAGGTATACATTCTACAATTGCAGGCACATCCACACAGCAATCGGATCGGCTGGACCGTCGCACTTCCATTACCTGCCACACTGACGCTTCTATCACCATGGATGGACCTCACACCCAATCTAGGGTGGCCGGTATAGGTATTGTGTTTGTCAGTATGCAGGGTGATCCTGGGAACAAGTTATATATCAAGACCATCATCAAGGATGCCTCCTCGGTAATTATGGCAGAAGCAGGTGTGCTTGTATTGGCAGCTTGGATAGCTGTCAACATGGACTACAACAATTGTCTCCTTTTCAGATAGCAGTCAATTAGCACAGTTCCTTTCCTCTCAAGATCACAGCCACCCACCAGATTGGAGAATGAAGAATTTCACTCAAGAATGCGATAACTCCTCAATTATCATCCATTCCAATCTGTATAAGATAAATAGAGCAGAAAACCTTGAGGTTGATTCCCTAGCCAGACTTGCTTTATCTCTTGCTGCGATGATTCATCAGCCATACTCTTTAGATTGCTCATTTGGAGCTCATGAAACTCAGTGTCCTATGTTTCAGGCACTAAACTCTGTAACCATGCACTATGTTTGGTTACTTGAGTTTCGTGCTGATGATATGAATGAATTGTGCGAAACAGCCTCTAGGTGAGTTTGTGAGCATCTGCTTTTATATTCGCTGATTGACAGATCTTATACAAATGGGAATTAGTACTTTATAGCACATATATCATATTCTTGTGTATAGGCCTTCATTCGCAAATCTAGATGGTTAATGTGATCTGATGAAGCTAAGAATTCAACCAACTGGCTATTATCCGTTAGAAAGGAGACATGAGTGTATCCCAACTCTACAACAATCCGAGCTTTAAGCGAGAGTGCTCCAGCTTCAGCCATAATGACTGAAGATGCATCCTTCATGGTTGCCTTGACTAGAAGTATGTTGCTTGGGTGGTCCTGCATGTTGATAAAAACAGTACCTAGACCAGCGTGTTGAGGTTGATTAACTGGGGTGTCCGGGCGAACGATGCATCAATGTAATAGATGATGTTTAACATTCGTTGAAGCTGTAACCCCATGAAAATATCACTTTAACTTCTAGAAATGATGAGAAAAATATGATGTATTGGGACATGTCTACAGGCTTTGAAACCCAAAAGTTATTTAGAACTCGTAAAAGTACATCTACATGCTTTCAATACTTAGATTCAACACTGCAATATACATTTAATGCTAAATGCATTCATAAACTTCTTTAGACATTGATTAGGATGTTTTGAGAATTTTTAATTTTTGATATTTAATATTTTCTAGATCTAAATCTTATTTTTTATTCACAAGTTCTAAATTGTTTTTAAAGTTTTCATGACCTATATACGTTCAATAGTTTCATTGTATTTTTTAAAACTTGGAGATATATTTCATGTTTTGTTAGGTGTTTACAATTTTTTAAATAAAAAAACAAAACCACCTTAAAAACCATTTCTAATCATGATAGGGAGATAATTATATGTTTTGAGAGTGTAGGGGTAAGATGTCCAATTTTGAAGTTTGATAAGTAAAATAATATCACGATAAATCAAAGGTGGTAAAATAGATTTATGTTCTATGTTCTCTAAAGAGAGATATTAGACCTTGACTTTTTCTCTATGGATGGGCCTGGGCTGGTGATCACTATGGAAGCCCACTACTTGCCACTTCATTACTAAAACCAAACCATGACCTCCAACAAGTTCATGTCTACATCTTATAAAAGAATGCATCATGCATTTATTGCTAAATGCATTCATGCTATGTATTCATGTTAATTGCATCTCTTGGGTTTTTTTGGAAGGTTTTCATGTAGACGTTGGCTCTAGAATGTTTTAAGAATTTCTCTTTTTGTTTTTTGTTTTTCTCATGTGGATCTTCAAATCATTATTAATTAGGAGTTAGGACAAGAAGTCAAGAAGGGAAGGTACTTTAAATAGTTTTGAAGATAGTTTAGAGCTGAAAGACTTTAGAGTAAGAAAGATGTTCGGTTTTGGAGTTTGAGGAAAATTGGACCATGGGCTTAGAGAGGTATGTATGGCAGGTCAGTACGTGAGTCTTTTTTAACGACTAATTAAAATTCCCTCTCTCTCTCTCACTGGGGTTGATGAGTGAGTAATAAAATGCTCAGTTAAATTAGTAACCAAATTGGCTCTTGTAAATTTCAACAACAAATAAATAACATCTAATTTCCTCCTGATATGATTACAGTACTAATTTAAGCACGGTTTTATCTGATTCCATCTTAGACCTTTCTTGCAGCTAAATATACCGGGAGCCAAAGGAGGAGCAAATTCATGTATAACAGCAGCACATCAAGATCCACATAGAATAAATCAGATCTTCTCCACATATACATAATTTCACTTGGCCATGGCGCTGCTCGCGAAGATGGGCACCAGTGTCCTGTTGTTCGCTGCTCTCTTCGTCGCCATGACCATGGTCTTCTCATCCTGCACTGCATCAAAACGTATTCAATAGCTTGTTTTTTTTCGATATATAATTATTATTTGCATATAAGCCGTGTGCTGGCCTTGGCTCTGACAGTGAATTGTATAGCTTGCGAATATGTGGTGCCGTGCAACTCGACGACGTGCTTCGAGTACTGCCAGAAGAACAACTTCAAGAACTTCTGGACGACCTGCACTCCGGGGAAGTATTATCCCGTCTGCTGCTGCCGTACGCGGGCTGCACTCCGAGCGCCGTGAAGCGTGAACACGGCGACGGTCGTCCGCTGGCTGCCATATGTTAGAAATGGTTTTGGTTTCAAAATTAAACGGCGGGCGGCGGTGGCAATTTTGTTAGATTCTTATCAGGCTCCATTTTTTAAGGTTCATCAATAAAACTATAGTTTTTGTAACGGAGAGGATTCAAAATATTTTGGATATTTGCCATCGGGAAAGGCGTGTCCATCCAGATTAAATAAACTTATTATGGATAACATATTGTTCTGTGAAAATCAATCGGATTATTTTCTTTAGCACAACCAAACATCAAATGTGGTGAAGGTGAATTGATGCGAGTATTGTCATGAACAATACATCCACAAGTTTTTATATCATCAGAGAAGATTAGATTTTTTTTTTGTTGGAGCATAGAAGATTAATAGAACTGGCATCGAAGCAAGCAAACAGGCCATCAAATCTTAACAGATAAAAAATACCCGGCCCAGGCCCATCCAGAGGCAGGACAGGTCACAGGTTGACTGCCCTTTATAATCTTTGTTTTAGGACATTGCAACTACTGATGGATCGAGCAACAAACACTCATGCAAGGGAAAACTTTTGAACCAATAGTGAGCTGAGTTTATACCTTATACTCCCTCCATCTCCCTAAAGAATGTCGTTTCGGTTTATCTTAGTCAAACATTTTAAACTATGACTACAAATATATTCTTTTGGGTTGAGTTTGAAAATATGAAAGTGATGTAAGTTGATTCATCCTGAAATGTAGTTTAATAAAAAGTATATGTTAGCTATATTCTTATAAACATCTTATGGCAAAATGTAGCATCAAAGTTGTTTTGGAGACCGTCTTTAAGGACATGGAGATAATAATAACTAATAATGACTAATCAAAAAGATGAATTGAGCTTTCACGCCAAGGAGAGAACGTTGTCTACAGAAAATCGTGCCTCTCAGTCTATGGGCATAAAATAATTCAAGAACGTGATTGATAAAAAAGCATGGAAAAAAATGCTCCTTCATTCCAAATTGTAAGTTATTCTAACTTTTAGGGTAAAAAAGTCTCAAGTTTGACCTTAACTGTAACAAATATTTAGGATCCTAAACAATGGCTAATGGAAAAATTGTCAACTACAAAATTTTAGATCTCATCGAGATTTACACTTTGGATATATGTTTTGTATTCATTCAATTTCATTTAATTAAACTTATGAATTTGTTTACTCTTTTTATAACCTAGGTATGCCATTACTTATCAGCTAACATGTCGTTAGCCGTTAGGAGGATTGAAATAAGTAACCTTGTAGATATTCGATTTTAGAAGAAGTTGTTTTAACTAGTACCCTTGAATATAGGTAGACTTGCGAGGACAATTTTTTTTATATAGTCCATCAACAAGAATTGATTGTTCGGAGTCTAACTCTGCAACCACACAATAGAAAAGAATCATAGGTGCATTATAAATCATTTGTACAGTAGCAATAGATTTACCTTATTAGACTTTGGGTCATCAAGCTTGTGTGCCAAATTTTGAAACTCAACCTATTCTCAACTCAACATTTTATACTTATTTTAGCCATGGCAAGGTTTGCGTATGCGTCACGAGTGATGTACGTGGCGCTGCCGGGAGCAGGACCGTGTGCTCTGTGTTGCAGCGTGCAACCTACAGGTCCAGGTGCAACGTGCTAATTCAAATCCCACGCTTTGACCTCATCCAAAATGTCCGAAAAAAAAAGATGCTACTACCTACGCGCCGGGCATCACCGCAACACCAGTGTCTCATCATCACACAAAAAAAAAAACCTGCCAGTGTCCGTTAAATAATTAAATAATTGATTGACGACAATGATGCTCACAATGTTGCTGTTGACCTTGTCACTCTCTGACGTTGGATCGTACTAAATCTCTTGATTTTGACGCCAAAAATTAACAATGAGCGCTTACTCAACCAATACTCAACGTCAATTTGCTTTTGTTTGTGCAAAGTTAGTTTATCGCCAAGTGGTTAGTCACTTAATTGCAGAATCAAGTGAGCAGCCTATTTAATTCTGCTGTGCTAGTTTTTGTGGACAACCTTTTATCAAAACAATTTCCCTATATAAATGACGTCGTGAAAAAAAAAACGTCATATCCTGTCCTTGTGGGATCGTGATTCAAGAGATTGAGGGGTGAATTGGATATATATAAAAAATTTCTAAACCTTTTTTTATTATCCTCTACCTACCCTACAAAAAGTTTTGCAAACTAAAACTACATGGGCAATGCTGCGCTACACATTTTACTTGCTAGGAGGTAATACCTCAAATGTGTTATAAAACATGTTGCCAGCGGTTTGGACCTTCCCCTCTCCGTCTCTCATGATCAACACAGTAGATGAAAATAGTAGAACAAGTAGACACAAGGTAGGGAGACTATTTTTTGTTCATCTGAATATTGGTCATTACAATATAGAGCTCCCACATATATATAGTCCGGTCAAGGCTAAGACTTTCGGTAAGAGCCTACATACAAATGAACTAGGATTAGGATTCTTCCTTCTCCTTTCCTTCTAGGAAAGTCCATGTGTTTTACAACATCGTGCTGATAACGTGTTATAAAACATGTTGCCAGCGGTTTGGACCTTCCCCTCTCCGTCTCTCATGATCAACACAGTAGATAAAAATAGTAGAATAAGTAGACACAAGGTAGGGAGACTATTCTTTGTTCATCTGAATATTGGTCATTACAACATAGAGCTCCCATATATATATAGTCCGGTCAAGGCTAAGACTTTCGGTAAGAGCCCACATACAAATGGACTAGGATTAGGATTCTTCCTTCTCCTTTCTTTTTAGGAAAGTCCATGTGTTTTATAACAAAATGAATCTCAACCACTGGTTCTCTAGATTTGTTGAATTAATAAATGAATTAATCTACGGTAAGAAAAAGGAAACATTGTTAAAGGTCTCATCACCGGAGACAAGCACCGGCACCCTTTCTTTTGTGTGGCCATCGTCCCCTTCTCCTTTGCATGAAAAATATATTTACATATTTTGTTGTAAATTAAATATATGTGTATGAAAAATCAATAACCAACATATATATTAGTTGATCCGTGAATTTTAGTGATCTAAAAATATGTTGCAAAAATACTAACTTGATTAAAATTATATTACATAATCGAGTAGGTTTCTAATAAACTATATAATTGTTATGTATATTGACCGCATAAAGTGATTGCGTAATGTTTCGTATGCACATAAAGGTTTTTGTACTTTGAAGATTGTACACGTTGGGCACTTGTGCACAGTAAATTTCACGTACGCTCTGTTCAGGTATGTTG
>JAKNSH010421397.1:0-10961 GCA_027790015.1 Cymbopogon flexuosus
CTTTTTTTTTAATTCTTCTTAATATAATGAGATCCTTTTTTTTTAAAATGAAATTGTCATATCAGAATATCCGTATCCTCCCAATAGAGATACGCAGGCTGCATATATAACATGAGTGGTGTACAAAATATGTAAGCCACAGCAACATGATTTATAAATATTGTTTTGAAATCTTATGTTATTGTTCTCTATGACATGATTTGGATCTCATGAATGTTCAAATACCAGGCCTACCCCAACTTGCTTGGGACAAAAGGCTAAGTTGTTGTTGTTGTTAAGTGTTCAATTATCAGATTATGGAAATGCTCCCATTAAGTGTTTTTTTTTCACCACCATGGCTTAATAGATACACAAAACTAGCATTTATAATTATTGATTTGTGGAAGTTTCTTGCTGGTTCACTCCCAGCCACCCTCACTCTATTCACTTCTCAATTTTACATAGGAGTCCTTATACAATCTACTATTTACACCAACAATAAAAGTTTAAAGTAATAGATCCAAGTGGCATGGTACATTGGTAAAGCTATAATAATATTTATTCATGGTTTTGCAGTCACTTACGGCCTGCTTTTAAGGATTTGGATTCTAATTTTCTTCCCAAACTGATTGGTTGAAGTTGATGTGCTTTTCAGATTGGAACAAGTATGGACTTGGGAAAATATTTTATCCTTTTTGTTATGTTAAAAGGAACGTCTTAGTATCCAGTCTTGGTGTTGTTTGGGCGTTATTGGGTCAATGATTGCCTGTTGTGACTATAGCTTATCCACAGTAATTGAAGCAACTTGCTCTCCTTTCTATAAGGAAACTGTTATTTTGATAAACACTATCAATTTTGATATTCTGTATGGTTACTTGCCTCTACAGTTTCTGTTTTATTCCCAAGTATTTTCTTACGCTCACAAATTCATGGCTGACTCTTAGGATAACCTTGTGATTTTTTGGTTTGCTAACTTCAGATCAATTCTTTCTGCAGTCATCTTGGCTGATCTTAGCTAATTGACAAAGATGGCTGATAATCGTAGTGTCAAAAGGGGATCTGATGACTTTCCAATTGATCTAGAGAACTTCAGTAAGCGGCTCAAGGTATTCTATGACCATTGGAAGGAGCACAAGTCTGATCTTTGGAGCTCCTCTAATACTGTTGTCATTGCTACTCCAAGAGAGGTTTCTTCTCAGCATTTGAAATCTAAAGCCCTGGAGATTTGGTTACTTGGATATGAATTTCCAGAAACAATAATTGTCTTCATGGACAAGCAAATACATGTTTTGTGCAGTCAGAAGAAAGCAAATCTTATCGAGACCCTCAAGAAGGCTGCAGATGAGGCTATTGGTGCTGACATTGTTTTGCATGTGAAATCGAAGAATAGTGATGCTTCTAACTTGATGGATGACATAGTGCGGGCTGCTAATACTCAATCAAAACCACACAAGCCAGTTTTTGGACACGTTGCAAAGGAGGTAGATGGGGGCAAACTACTTGAAGCATGGGCAGCAAAGTTGTCTTCATACGGCATACGACCTGCAGATGTAACAAATGGCTTGTCTGAGCTCTTTGCTGTGAAGGACACTGTAGAGGTCACATGTGTGAAGAAGGCTGCTTACTTCACTTCATCTGTTCTGACAAATTTTGTGGTTCCAAAGCTTTTGAAGGTTATAGTGGAAGAGAGGAAAGTCTCACACTCATCACTGAGTGATGAGACAGAGAAGGCTATTCTTGATCCACACAAGATCAAGGTGAAGTTGAAGCCTGATAATGTGGATATATGCTATCCTCCGGTCTTTCAGAGTGGGGGTAAGTTTAATCTTGAGTATGGTTGCTATCCTCTGAAGCCTGATACTTTTCGCAAGGATGATAACTTGTATTATGATTCAGCAAGTGTTATCATCTGTGCAATTGGTTCCAAATACAGTAGCTATTGTTCAAATGTTGCTCGGACATATCTTATTGATGCTACCCCTAAGCAGAGTAAAGCTTATGAGACCCTTTTGAAAGCTCATGAAGCTGCTATTGAAAAAGTGAAACCAGGCAATCAGTTGAGTGCAGTTTATCAAGCTGCAGTGGCAGTGATTAAGAGGGATGCCCCTGAACTACTTCCTAATATAACAGAGTCAGCTGGAAGTGGCATAGGCCTTGAATTCCGCGAGTCTGTCCTATATCTGAGTGCAAACGATCGTGAGATAAAACAGGGAATGATTTTTAATGTCTCCCTTGGTTTGCATAACATCAATGCAGAAACCTGTGAGGAGACGAAGCAGTTTTCACTGTTGTTAGCTGATACAGTTTTGGTCACCGAACGAGGACAGGAAATCTTAACAGCAACTTGCTCCAAGGCAGTCAAAGATGTTGCTTATTGCTTCAGCAAAGAAGCGGTAAGGATAGAGCTTATGAAAAACATTATGGATACCAAAGAGAATATCAGAAATGTATGTATCTTTGCCCCAGGCCAACCCAACATTGTTAAAGCGCTATCATCTGATCCCACTCTTTTAGCTCCTGAAATGATGAATGACACAATTGCTAGAGAAGATGAGCATATGGCACTTTACTACAAATTGGGTAAAGGTCCAAGAAATAGTTTTCTGGTCAACACCCAGTGTCCTAAAGTGTTTGATTCATCATTGGAGTTTAATACATCACTCTCAATTGCGGATGGAGCATTAATGGGAGTCGAGCTGAATCAAGGGTTTAATGCCCAATGTGAAAGTTTTCTTCGGCAAGCGCTCTATGAGAGTATAGTGCCTCTACTTTGTATAGATCTGCCTGATATAGAGGATTTTCTGAAAGATCTGAAAGAAGATGAGCAAGCTGAAGCTTATGGAGAGCAAATCTATGTTAGGTTATCACAGGTTATAAAGAAAGCAAATGACATAGTTGGCACATATGAGAATAAACTTCTCTGTGATGTAACATTTGATCCCCGTAAAGGAAATGTATGTTTCTTCTCCTCTTCATCAGGATGGGTATTTACCTTGGATGACATGGCACATTTCTGGGCACCTTTACTTTGTATGGAGCATTCTATATTGCTGGAGAGGTTCTGGGGAGACAGTTTTTATGATCCCAATAGTGAAAGCTGGAGTGCTCTGCAAACTGAAACCTCTAAGCGAGGTTTTGTGCACTTCTGCTTTAATCTAATCATGACCATCCTTGAGCACTGCCTTAAAGGTGACCTGGGAAAGTATGAAGTATTCTTTGGTGGTACTGTCAAAGACAAACAACAGTTTGCGGGAAAAGTGGGAATGTCACTTTACAAGGAGTTCATTTCGAAATTCTTACCAGCCAGTACAACTTTTCTTAAAATGGTCATTTGCAAGCTCCCATCTCCACAACGAGCTCAAAGGTATAGAGTTGAGCATCTCTACAGCGGGCCCATGAATGATACACATGCAGCAGTTATTCGGGCCTGCACATCGATAGCTCCACTAATGCTTCACATATCAAATTTTGTCATTGATGCTGAATCAGGTGAACCAATTGCATTTGGTCGCATATACTCTGGAAGTATTAGTGCTGGTATGGAAGTGGATATATTATGTCCTTCATCTGAAGTAGTTGGAAAGAAGTTGAAAGTTCAACCCATTATTTGGATAGGAAAGAGACAACAACAAGCTCAAAGTGTCTGTTGTGGTAATATTATTGGGATCAGAGGGATTCATCAAACTGAAAAAATGGGTTGCACAGTAATAACAAAAAAGAAGTCGAAGGTTTTTCCCTTGAGACCAATAAGCTTTTATCTCATGAATAATATGGAAATAAAGGATGTGACTCTAGAATCAATAATTCCCGGCAATTCCAAATGTTTTTCTCTGCCTTATATGGAGTATAGTAGTCTCTTCCCTCACCAGCGCGGTGCTTTGGATTGGTTATGGGAACTGCATCTCACCAATAAAGGGGGTATATTAGCTGACGACATGGGGCTCGGAAAGACTAGACAAGTCTCTGCTTTTCTAAGAGGCTTGTTCTATTCAAACATGATTAAAAAGGCGATAATCATAGCACCATTGAGTGTGATATACCACTGGGAGCCAGAACTGAAGAAAGTTGGTCTTCAAAGTGAAATGTGAGTTATTCTAATGTTAGTGTGAGTGTATCTAATTTGTGAGTTTATACAAATGTACTGATAATTGCTTTTTTCTTTCAGGTTTACTAAAGGTAACTCTGAACTGCATTTAAATGCACTAGAAAATGTTGGACAGGTATGATACTCATGATAATCTGAGTCTTAAATTAGTATTTATTTGAATCTCATTCTTGTAGTGACTCTAGATGAGAATCTAGATTGAAAAAGAGGAGTGTCTAGATCTTATTTTGATAGTGATTATTGTCTTTGCATAGCTGGTTTTGGATAGATAGATAGATAGACTCTGGAATTTGACTGTTTTGATCTTAGTTTTATTTTCTATCGTATTCTTACTTCTCTTAGGAGATCTAAACTTTAGTTTGATGTTAGAAGTTGTCAACCCTCAACATGATATGCAAGTGACAGGAATCTATCAAATAATTTAATTACAGCACTTTATTTATTTCTTAGCACTAGTCGGAGCACTATATTACCTCCCTCATTTCTCCCTCCATCATCTCTCCCTCCAGGATGGTGGCATTATATTAACGACATATGAGACCATCCGAGATCATAAAGACAAAATATCAGAGAAGCTCGGTATTGTAGACTATATCTTCGCAGATGAAGGTCACAAACTGAAAAATTACAAGGTGGGAGCTTCTGAAGCACTTGAGAAAATCAAGCGTGACCATTGTATTCTTGTCACTGGGACTCCTATCCCAAACAATTTGATGGTAACATCTGCATTCCATATCGTGCTAAATCCACCTGTTAAATTCTCCTAAATTATTCTCCTAAATTCTCTCATTGTGCAGGAATTTTATACTTTGATGAAATTTTGTAATCCAACACTCCTTGGCAATAAGGAGGACTTTAAGGAAATTTATTTCAAACCTATTGATGAAGGGAAATATAAAGGTTCAACACCTAGAGCGATCCAAGAAGCCATTGAGGCTAAAAAGGTACGCGCACCTCCACATCCAAGAAGAAAAGAGAGTTTATAATTTGTTTCTTGATGTAAGGGCATCCTCCATATCCAGCTCAATGAGCTGAATCATTGAGTGCCAATGCATTAAGTTGAGAATGCATCTTATTGGGACGGACCTGAGAATGATTTGCATCATTTCTTTCACCACACAAAAAATAGAAGCCATTTGCTTTTCTTTAATCTCCCAACTGCTCTCCCTTCCACAGTGTATTGGGGGAAAATATTTGGTGTGAAATCAGTTTGGGGATGAGATGCCCTGCGCTCTTGTAGTTTTGACAGACCTGAGAATGATTTGCATCATACCTTTCACCACACAGAAAACAAAAGTCATTTGCTTTTCTTTAATCCCTCAACTTCCAGTGTATTGGGGGAAAATATTTGGTGTGGAATCAGTTTTGGTTGGGGGGTAAGACGTCCTGCGGTAGTTTTGATTGGGGATTTGGTTTGGGGATGAGATGTCAGTTTTGGCTGGGGATTGGTTGGGGGATGAGATGTCCTGCGCTAGTCTTTTGAATTTCCGTTTACAATCTGAGACCTGCTGCTGTATCTTGGCCAACATAATAGCAAGATGCATAGTTTCCAGTACTTCCTATACCACGAATTTGAGGGTTCAGACCCATAGTTGCCCTTAGTGAACTGAGAAACAAAGTACAACTCATCAAATCCACTATTGTGCATGGAAATGTTGTGCTGTCAGCGTAATCTTCCACCAGGCCATCCTGCTTACATTCCAGCAATGGGTTTGTGCAGTTGTGTTATCATAGAGACCAAACTGGGACTGAACATCAAATAAAAACTGAGCTCATGTTTGATTAGGATGTTGTGTGTACTGATTATGGTGTGTGTACTGGATGGTTGTGTGTACTGATTATGGTGTGCCCAGTGCTGACAGTGAGGGTGAGCATAAGGTGGTAAAGTGGGAAAACTGAAATATATCCTGTGGACTCACACAAACGGTCCATCTGCAGCTTGGTCTTGGTCAGCTTCAAATCGTCTGTTGAATTTGACACACCAAACCAGCTGGAAGATCGGCTTGGTGGTGGAGTTGTTGGTGAGACAAAGCGAACTCACTGACAGGAAGCTCCACATGACTTCCCAGCAACCCTGCGCTGTGACTGATGACTCTCAAATCCATACCAGGTTACATGGGAATTAAGGGACACAACTCAAATGCACAGAACTTACTCTGGGATTCCTTGAAAATCCTTAGTCCCCGCTGAAATCCCACCTGAGTCAGTGGCTGCCAAGGCCTGCCGGAATCCCGCAGGATGAATGACCGCCGCAGGCTTCTCACACTGCCAGTATGCCCCACACAACTCTCCACATGCAGCTGGATACCAATCCTGATTGATTCTGTGGTGGAATATTTGGCTGTATTGCATTGGGCCTCATGGGCTTACATGGAGTACATAGGACTAACACCCCACTTAGGTAGACAATGCGTTACTATTCCTATTCACTCTATTGGCCTGAAGACAGGGGCTAACTCTTTCAAAAACATAACAGTCCTATGTTTCCAAATTTCCTAGATTGATCAATGTATTGAGTCACTTAAAAATATTTTTCACAGGCATTATCGAATTTGGTGGCTCCATTTATTCTTCGAAGAAGCAAAATGATTTTGAAGGATTCAGGTAGGATAAAGACAAACAAGTATGAGATGATTATCTGGATCAAATTAAGCTGTCATCAGGTATGGACTATATATAATATGACATATTTGTGTGGGTTGTGTGTGTGTGTGTGTGTGTGTGTGTGTATGTAGAGCTTGTCAACAAATTCACCTAAACCTTTGGACCTGGTTTACATGGTTTTGCTTCTTTGTGCAGGTGAATCTTTATGAGGCCCTCATGCTTGACCCCAATCCCATGTTGAAGAAAATTGGCGGAGCTTTAAAAGTTTATAAAGTAAGATTTTTGTGATGCATCATCTTTGCGTGCTGTTGAGGATGCATCTTTTTTGTGTGCTGTTAAGGATGCATCATTTCCACTGACTCCACTGACATCTGTATATAGGTGGCAAAAGGCCTTTGTATGGATCCAAGTGTTGTTGGAATGGCAAGTGCCAATAATATTTCACAAAAATTTAAGAACACCTTGTTGCATACAGTGAGAACATTAACTAGAGATGTTACTTCAAGTAAACTGAGTTTTCTCTTATATTTTCTGGTAAGTTTTTGATAAATGTCTTTCTTATTCATCTAGTGTTATTTAGAAATAACCATCTAATTTATTGTGCTGCAGCAGATAAGTGTCTTTCTAATTCATGTAGTGTTATTTAGAAATAACCATCTAATTTTATTGTGCCGCAGCCTCTTCTCCGGAGTGACAAACATAAAATTCTTGTGTTTTCGACCTCCAAGAAAATGCTAATAGTCCTTGAGGTAACCTCATTATCTTCATGGGATTCTTTGCCACACTGGCCTCTTTCTATCATCACACACACAAAAGGTGTTTAAAGAGTTAACTAGCAAAAAAGATAAAATGAACTAAGCTGTTACACCATCAAGATCACTCCATGGTGTATTTATAGTTGATACATATATAAACAAATGTTTAATATTTGTAAATGCAAACAGAAAGCTTTATCTGCTGTAATCAATGAAGAGATTATCAGGATGGATGGGACCACGAATCCCGAGGAAAGAGTCAAGCTTGTTGAGGTGTCCTTTGTTTTTCCCCATTTTTCTTGATTTCCATTTGTTCTTTTTTGTATTGATTTTCAAGCTTACTTTTTTCTTTTATAGAAATTTCAACATAAGGACGGACCGCCTATATTCCTTCTTACTACAAAAGTGGGCGGAGAGGGAATTACTTTAACTAGCGCGACAAGGGTTATAGTAGTAGATCCTTCAGACAATCCATGGTACTACTAATCCTATTATAAAACATGTTGCTGCACTATTTTCTTAATACTAATCCTATTATAGTAGATCCTTCAGATAACCCATGGTACTACTAATCCTATTACAAAACATTTTACTGCACTATTTTCTTAATACTAATCCTATTGTTAACAGTGATGATAATCAAGCACTTGATAGAGCATATAGGATTGGGCAGCAAAGAGATGTTATTGTATATCGCCTCATCACTTGTGGGGCCATAGAAGAAAATATATATGAGCGACAGGCAAGATGTTCTTTTACTTAATTTATTGCTTCATGTCAAGTTTGTATTTACAAGGAAGTTATCTTTTCTATTTTTCAGAGAATTGTGCCAAATTGATAACTGATTGAGAGTTAATTTTTTGTCATCTGCATTGGTGTGAGTTAAGTTTTGTCATTTTGCAGATTTTAAAACTTGAAACTTCAGATGATGTTCTTCAAGGAACTCAGGGCAAGGGAAAAATTTCTAAGAAGGTACTCTCTCTTTCTCTCTCTCTCTCTCTCTCTCTCTCTAAAAAGAACTTGAAGATTAACTTTTTTAGAACTGTTAAGTATTGGGACAATGGTTTTGTGAAATTTCTTCTCTTCTTTTGTTTGTGCTACAGAAAGGATATGTTTTGCGTATCCCACCACAAGGATTTGGTGTTTCAGAAAGGCATTTGAAATTGGTTGAAATGTATGGTAACAATTTTGACAGGTTGGAAGTTACATCTACTTTCCTTCTTGTTGCATGAAAAACAGATTATATTGCATTATATTAATATTTTCTTCATCGAAACTTACAGGTCGTTAGAATTGGCGAAAGAAGCTGGTTTGGTAAAGAAGCACACTTCTGTGTTTGATGTATTCAATCAAAGTGCCATCAATTCGTTGCCAAAAGATGTACACAGTGTATGAATTTTTAATCTATTGTGTGCACTGTAATTTTTCTATTTAAGTGAATATGCACTTGAGGGATTTGTCCTTTCAGCCAATGCAACATTGTTTGCTTGCAAGAAACTACATTTGGGGTTAGGTATAACAAATATTCAGCAAGGGGCAAAATAAAAAGAAATATCAAACTATTTGTATTCAGATCCGGTCATATTTATACATACTATATGCCTATTAACTTCTATATTATGTTTTAAAACTATCAGCTGAAGGGTCAAGTGCTGGAACGTGGAGTGAAGAAAAAGAAAAAGAAGTGTAAGCTTGAGGAGTCATCTCAGATTGACCACGGTGAGCTCCAGAATGGTTTTTTCCTAATTATGTTCAATTTCTGCACTAGGATGTGTCCATAAGCATTACTATGTTTGTTACCCATCAACTGCGGTCGTGTGCATGCTACCATCTCACAATTGGGTTTCAATGCAGTGAATAACCAATTAGTTTTTGTGTTACATTATTGTTGATGATTACCACAGTTTAGGTGCCTCATTTTTGTTATATATGTCCATGCCGTAACAAACAGGAAGTGCATTACTAATGCTTCCAACAAAATTTTGTGCTGCATTTCTTTCTCTGTATATACTTGATGCTCATCTAATCTGTATTTGGATACACAGTTTTGTAGTTTTATATGGCTGCTGCATATATGTTTGTTTTTTGTATTCATGTTTTGACAAAGGATCTTGGAGTCATTACTAAGGGATTTGTTATTTAGTTTGTGCTGATAAGTGTTATTAGTGGCTATGTGAACTGTTTCCAGAACAAACAAAAACAAGAACCCTGACCTTCTCAGTCACTCAGCTGTTGATTGCTCCTGCAATGACAATGTATTTATTTAGAGACTTGAATTTGTTTAGTGTTTATGACATGATAGGATTGACAATTTTCTGATGTTATAGGTGGATTAGTCTTTACTAAAAATAATCTTTGGAGTTGTGTGTCATAGTGATTTTGCTGACACCCAACCTGTTGAGAGAAATTTCTCACTTCGTTGGTAAATAGGTAGCTGTCCATGCGGTGCTTGGTTCATTTTTCCAACTTTTCATTTTATACTTTGTCTTACTTTTTGTTCTTTGTGTTACTGGACTTCATGAATCTAAAAACATTTTCAGTTGGTTACACTAACTAAATATCTAATCCAATGGTTATTTTTCAGGTGGAAACTCTGACTTACCAACGGATCCCAACAATGGGCTTAGTGAAGCTGATAAGATGGGAGATGGCGGGACTTCACGTGTTCTGAAGGTCTACCAGCGTAGGAAGAAGAGCTGTGGCTGAGACGCTCTCCAGGAGTCCTGCTGCTGTGTTACGCACAAACAATTGTATGCTGTTTCGGCTTCAAAAAAAAAAAAATTGTATGCAGCTTTATGTTAACATGTTATATATCACTCCATATATGTTGTAAAACGACCTGTTGCCACAAGATGTCATTTTATTTCTAAAGTGTGCTCCAAGTATCCTGTGAAAAGCTACTGTAGCATCACTTTTTGACATTCTACCTACTCCCACATAAACACATATGTATTCATACTATAATCTTTGAACATGTATCAACTCATACTGATAGCACCTTATTAAACAATAGTACTTGGTCTGTGTATTATAGTATCTCTTAGTATTTTAAAGTCTTCTTTTTTATTTTTGAAATAATGACAGGTGCTCTGCCTTTCACTTCAGAATAGAATTGGCGTTTCAATTAAGAAGAATAGAATTTTTTTTTTGACAATGAACATCTATTGATAATTAACAGCAAGAAGCTGTTAAAATCATTACAGAGTCAATGGTTACAGAGCGGAGTGCCGTTGAGAGAGGACACTCATTCACATGTGCTGGAAAAGCATAGACTACATCTGGATTCAAATAATTTGGAGTACAAGAGGTAAGAGCCCGTTTTGCTAAAGAATCAGCCATCTGATTCTGAAGACGACTAATCCTTCTAATTGAAATCGAAGTCCCTTCAATCTCATTGGAGACAAACTGAGTTAAAGGTTTAATCCTCCAATCAGGAGGGTGTTGGAGGTTGGAACCATTTATGAAATTCACCAGCTATTGGTTGTCTGATAGAATAGTGACCTGTTGAAGATTTAAAG
>JAKNSH010421580.1:0-12333 GCA_027790015.1 Cymbopogon flexuosus
CTAGTTTGGTATGCGGTGGGGTGTGGTTGTGTGGGTGGGGGGGGGTGGGGCGGGGGGGGGGGTGGGGGGGTGGGGTGTGTACCTGTTGGTCTTCACCCCTTTCCCTTTGTTGAGGTGATCTTGTTATAAGTTGACTTAACAAAATTCCCCCAGTTACATCTTTATACTACCCATGTTGCTCCTTAAAAAGACCGGAATCACCTCAGCAATACATGATACTGATACCTTCTCTGGTTTCTTTTGGACCAATTCTTGCATTTGGGTTCCCATTCTGCATGGCATTTCAATTCTGTCCATTCAATATTGGAGCAAATGGCAAATGACTGTTCTTAATTAAGTAGTGGTTTCTAGGATGCGGCGATAGGGCAAAAATTGATACTGTCTGGTTGACTGCAGGCCCTGAAGGTTGATCAGTTCGATGCTACATTGTTCTCAAACAGGAGCCTTTGCTGGCTTCGCCTGGGTGATGGAAAGAAGGCTTTGCTTGATGCTACAGAATGCAAACATCTGCGCCCGAAGTGGGGGAAGGCCTACTACCGGAAAGGAGCTGCCCTGATGTTTCTGAAGGTGCAGCAACAGAACATTACATACTGATTAACAATCTCTGCTGTTCCTTGTCTGCTATCTAAGTCGACTATGCACTTGCCTTGCCCAGGATTATGACAGTGCTTATGATGCATTCAATAAAGGCTTGGAGCTGGACCCTGAAAGTGAAGAGATGGAGAACTTGCTTTGGTAGGAGATCCAATCCATGTTTTCCTCCTAATTTTCTTGAATGATATGAATGTGTCTGGATAGTATGTAGCTACTAGCTGTTGCTCCACTGTGCTCCAATACCTTGTCTGAGTCTAGTCATCCTCTTTTGCTGGTCAACTGGTTGTTGCAGGGAGGCGATGGACCTCAAGACCACCTGAAGTAGTTGATGCCTTCACGAAGCTGACGCAGAACTGGAAGTTCTTCAAATTTTGTTGCCGTAGAATTGACACAAACACTCGGATGGTTGCCTACTTTTACATCGACCTAGGTTGCTAGACCTGAAACGATGCTACTTCTTTTCTGTAGTGATAATATAATTCACGGAGGGTAGCGGCAGTTTAGACTACCATATGTGATGGCGTAGCCGCAGTTACGAAGTTCTCACGCCCTGCTTGTGTACTGAGGCATGCCAGTGCAGGTGCAGTGCTTGATGCTGTTAACTGTAGTGATTAAGTCACAGAGATGCTTTTGGGGACATGCTTGACCTCCCTTTATAATTTTTGCTTGGCCTAGTAGTGTTGTTTCATCGGAGCAAATTACAAAGTAGGAAGTGTGCCACTGCGTAGCATTATTGAACTTTTCTAGTGTAAAGGAACTGCGCAAGATGCAGCCTTTTCCTTCTATTGCTGAGGTGATATGGTAACCGGAAGATCGTCAGTTTTGTTCTCGTAAATATGGCCACATGCTTTGCATCTTGCATTTATCTCTCAGGTTGCTAGACTTGACAAAATTGCAACTTTTTTTTTTCTTGAATACGCAAAAGATTTGCTGTCAATTTAACCATACAAACGACATGCTTCTAATAAGCGCCCTAGGAGGTCTCACAGTTGGAGCACTGCAGGTTCATATCAGATGTTATCTGGACATGATTTTCGAGTCTGCAGCAACTAGAACATTGACACACTGATGTGATGAATTCACATAAATGCTTTTAAATCTTAATTACTACCACTCTAACTGGCAATGTCTCCATTCGAATATCATCATATACCAATATATTCCTGGACCCTAAGTAGCCATTACTTTACAGTATGGTGACCCCAAATAACAAGCTTTTACACGTATAGTATAGTGTGTTTCATCTTTACAAGATCCTTTTTTTTTTTTTTTTTTTTACCCTATCATCCCAATCACCTACACTATATTACATTTCCTGCTATACCTCCAATCTGTATCCAATTGAAACTACAGGCTACAACCCAACAATGCTCCTTTCAGGCATATATATGTTATTCACCCGGCCGGCAGGCAGGTGCTACAAATCATCTGATGTATGAGCAAATGAGCATCAGGCCACAAAATCATGCAGAAGGGGTGACTGCTCGAATCGCTGCCGTTGATCCATCTGGTTCATGGACTCATAGTCCGCAGACGCCACGCTGACACCGAGAGGAGCGGTGGCATTGTAGATGTCATCGTCTCCGACACCGACACCGACACCGACACCGACACCGGGGAAGCTCTGCTGGGCGTTCGGAACCGAGAGGCTGCTGCTGGAGTGCTGCAACCCCAGGGTGAGCGATACATTGCCATTGCCGTATCGCCCAAGCTCTGCCAGGTGGTACGCCATGAACCGGGCATTTTCATCTTGGTGCTGCGCCACGGCGTTGTGGAGGAGGAGGCCGCCATCATCTTCGTTTGATCGTTGGTCCTTCATCATCAGGTTCATGAAGCTGTCGTCAGGGTTGGGCTCGTTCTGGAATCCCATGGGTGCTCCACCGCCGACGTTCATGGTCCTCATGCCGGCTCTCGACTCGCTCAGCTGGCTGCTCTCGCAGACCCGAGGCGTGGAACTTCTCAGGTCCTCCTTGTCTTCAGAAGATGCCATCTTGCCCTTGTTTCTTGGCGTGTTGTCGGAGGAAGAATTGGAGTCTTGCTCGATCTCTCCAATCTCTTCTTTGTACATGTCCTCGATCATAGGTTTCCAGAGGCGGACACGGGCATTGATGAACCAGTTTGAAATCTGAAGAGGCATGAAAGTACAGTCAGAATATAGAGATACTGAATAGTAAAACCCAAATAACGTATGCAGGAGACGTTAATTAATCTAGTAAAAGGGTATGCTGTCCTCTGTCAAGATGCATCGATGAAATCATACAAGTAGCAACAGTTTCAAGGTACGAACATCAGAGGCATTTGACTACATGTTTGAGGTGCATTCAGCATACTATATCACCATTCAGCAGCTATGTGCATGTGAACTGAAATTTGGACCAGGAAAAATACGAATAAGAAACATTACCTGACTCCTTGTCAAGCCTGTTTGCCTTGCTAGCATCAATTTTTCAGAATCCTTAGGGTACCTGTAGGACAATGCCATGACAGATGAGGAGGAGGAACAGGAAAAAAAAGAACTGAATAAAGCGCCACAGGGGAAGCTGCTTACGGGTGAAGGAAATGCTCAAAGAGCCAAGCACGAAGAATGGTAACAGAGTTTTCAGGAAGCCCTCTCTGTGGCCTCCAAGCATTTTGTGGGATCATGCCATACTGTTGGAAAGCTCGCTGTTGCCTAAGCTGTTGGTCAATGTAACGGAGACGAGTTAGTTTTCCCTCCTTGCCAGATGAATTTTCCTCCTCCCCAAGCTTCTTCCTGATGACATTAATCTGATCATTGATAGCATCCTTCAGGCACCGGAAGTGTCGTGAGATGGTCTGGAGAGCAACTGCAGTGTAAGGCTTGGCAGCCCCAGGCCCAGTTACCAGATCAAAAGACGAAACCACACTTTGCATTTGGTGGTAGTAGTGCTTGTATTTCCGATCCACCTGGAATATGTTTCCTCAGCATTAGATGGTTGCTAACTAAAAATAAATAAACGTTTTATCCAAAGTCTTACAGGATCAACTCTACAAATCCATGTTCGAATATCACTAAAAAAAGCTACCTACTGTTTATACAGTAAAAAAGAAGTTATGCGGATTGTTGCAGTTTTATTACAAAAGGCAAACACATGATAGTGGACAAATAGTGTCACTCACCTCATCCAACATTGCCATCAGCTTTGCCATCTTGTTCTGAAGCTCTTGCTTCTCAGCAGTAGAAAGCTCCGGTGCTGCATTGGCACCAGATTCCTGCGGATTAGAGGACACACCCTCACTTTTCGGCCCTCCCTCGGTGTCTTTGCCATCCGTCTTTCCTGCTTCTACTTGTTCTTTCTGGGCTTTCTGCTTAATGTTCTTCCAAACGTTCACAACTTCATCAAGCAGCTCTTGTGCTGCTTTCAGATACCTTGAGTTCCGGATTGCACGTGAGGACTCAGACTGCATACTCTTCATTCGCATGTCATCAACTCGAAGACTGTCATGGTAAGAGTGCGGCGACAACATATCTGGTTTGACAGACCAGTATGGCAAGGAAGGTGCCAGGATTTGTGTGTTGAGGCTGAGAGATAAGCCTTGGCCTTGCACCGACGAGCCATGGTTGTTCAGAACACCAAAATCAAGCTGTATACCATTCTGGGCATCATCATGGATGAGATCAGCTGTACTGCTTTGTGATCCATCCATCATGTGCATCAACATCTCGTTCTTCATATCTTTGACTAGGCCAAAAGAACGCTGCCCCTGGTGGGAACCAAGCATGTCGGACTCTCTTGCAGATGAGTCTTGGGACATCACTGAAGGATGGCCAGGTTCAGGCATCTCCATGCAATTCTGCTGGGACTGTAGAATGCCACTGAACTCTGTGTATGGTCCAGAAGCAGGATTGTTGAGATAAAGCAAGTTCCCTAGAGCCGACGGCATAGGATAGGATGCATTACTGGGGTCTCTAGAATACATGTTCTGTGAGTCCCTTTCACTGCCCTGGCTCGAGTAATAAGTAGCCATCATACAGTTGGCCTCTCGCTGATCAAGATTACTGCAAAAAAGATACTACGTATGCAGCACCACCTTGGAAATTGACTGATGAATCAAGTTTGAGCAGCCGACAGAAACCTTTCGCTTACAGCTTTCCTGCAATAGAGTAAAGCAAAGGAAGATTTAATAAAATTCAAGATCGATAAGGGTTATCTTCTCTGTTGTATAAATGACACACCAAGTCTTTGCAAAGCAGTTCAGTGAACCGGAAACGGATTCAACAGAAACTTTGTACGCAAAAGGTTTTAATACAAAATTTTCTGTAGAAGTGAGAACATATGGACTGAAAATTTTATGAGCCAATTGGCAGGCTGGAGGCACAGGTGGTCCTCTTTCACTTTTGGATTGGATCGAGAGCACCGCCTCCGTTATCATGATAAACAAGAATATATGCTTGTGAATTCCGTTTGTTATTCCAAGATAGACAATCGCACGTCGCAAGAAACCAAAATCAAATAATTGGGCCAATATTATTTGGAAATACAGCTGGATAGAAAATATATCTCATGGAAAGGAGGATTGAACGAATAGTTTTTTGGAGTTTGGAAAAAAGACTCTATGCAGTACCTTGTTTAATCAATAGACTGAGTCCTCAAAGACACCTCGCAGTCGTGTTACCAATTCGAACTAAGCCTTTTGTGATCAATCTGAGAGAATAGATAAAACTGCTTAGCATCCTAGTCCAAAATTTTGAGGAAAAAAAATCGACTATATTTACAACATAAAAGAATAAAAGTGGGAACAGAGCAGTTAATTCTGATGAAAAGACGTAAGATTTCCTTGGTCGAAAAAGCACTTGGGGTGCAGTAATTCCAACACAACACAAGAAGTACCACAAGAAAAGGTCAGGACAGGAGTAAAGGGAACAGAGCTTTAAGAGCTTGGCTTTCATTCATGCAAACATCCAAAGAGGAACGAGAACTTGTAGAATTCAGTCATAAACTCAACTCCAAAGGACCATCAAGTTCAAATTATTAGCCAAGACCCAATGGAACGATTGGGTTGCCAGTTGGAAAAGAGGACGCTAGAAACAGAGAATTTCAAAGGAATCGGATATGTGGTTCGCGAGCATCAGTAGGAGTTGGTAGAGCAAGAAAGGGAAGAACTTTGGTGAGAGCATGTCACCTCAATGTCAAAAAGGAGCATCTTTTCTCTTTGGGAGCTTTGGATTCGACAAGAAAACTCAACACCAGCACAAGAAAAGATCAGCTCTTATCATCCGTATCCAACTAAAACCAGAGCTCAATCTTTTTCTCTAAATTCAGAGAGAAGAAACAGCAGCACCCTACCAACTCTGCTAATCCAAGGAAGCAAGAGCAGCCCGGAAATCGAAGAACAGCAAAAGAACCGGAATTCAGAGTAATTTTCATCGGCGAACCGGAGAAAAGAACATCGTCTGCTCCTGCTGCTGCTGCTGCTGCAGCATGGAGCCATGGAGGAGGTGCAGATGGTACAAGGCGAGGCAATAAGAAAATGGGAGGGAAGACGAGCAGGACCTGAAGGTGTGGCGTGCTGCTCTCATGGGGAGCACTGGAGGAGCAGGCAACGAGGCCAGTCAGGGATTGCCTCCACAGCAAAGCTGATCTTGTTGAGGCTGAGGGTCGAGGGGAGGAGAAGAAGGGGGGAGCTGAGAAAGATAATCAATCCTCCCAATATGGGGACAAAATCAGATCCTTCTCAGGATAAAATAACAATTCCAGAAAGAAAAAGGAGCTCCCCTTCTTCTCTCTCTGTTTCTCCCTCCTCTCCACTTCCTCCTGAACTCTGAAGGCAACTAGAGTCTGAGCCCTCTCCTCCTTGAGTGATATGGAAAAGGGTGGGAGAAGAAGCTGAAGCTGCAGCACCCACTAACAACAGCACCAAATATGGAATAATGCGTGCCTCCCTCCAAAAGAAATGTTTTTTTTTCCTCCTTTTATTAAATGAATTGGTTGCTGTTGAGCTGAGCAGGCCAGGATTACACTGCCTTTAACTAACCCCCTTCCCTACTGTTTGCAGCTTGGAGTTATTTGCTGGTGTAACCACCACAGGAGTAGGAGTTGTTTCTTTACGACAAAGCCTAGGCATCTCTCAATCTCTCCAGCAGCACATCTCCTCTTGTGCTGCCTGCTTATTTAGGTGGATTTGTCTTGTGCGGTAGAAACAAAGTTATTCAGTTACTGATCAAGGATGAAAACCTGCAGATTGCATTGGAAATTACTAATGACTTCTTCCATCGTCAGTGCTCCTAGTGCATCTGGCTTTTCTGGGGGTTTTGATGCCAGCTAGCTGATGGGCGAGATACGGAGAATCATGAGATCATTTGAGGACAAAGGCATGGAGGCAAGGGGATTTATCACGTGTGACATCAACACCCCAATGAGAGAACCCAAAAAACAATTAGTGGTGGGGGCCAGAGCCGGCCAGGCCAGGCCATCTCTCCCCTCCTCTTCCTTGCATCGTTGCCTCCTTGGGTGGTTCATGTGTGGTCCACGAGCTTACGCGATGGCACGGGTCCACCAACCAAACCAAACCACACCCCCCCTCATTTCTTTCTGCACCAAATTGCAGAGCTGGCTTATCTGCACAATATTGATGCAATGTTGAATTGGAGCTTACTAGCAGTAATTAGCATATGAGAACAAGCACCACCCAACAGCTGCATTGAACATTGACAAATTCACATGTTATATACGCAAATATAAAGGGGAGAAAAGATATTCCAAAGAAAAAAAAGCTACTAGAGCTTATCATGAATACTACAGCAAGAAAGGCAATACAAATATTCTGCAGCTGTGGGTAGAAAAAAAAAAGTTGTTTTGAGAAAGGGGATGCAATATCGCATACTACGGAAGAGTCACCTCTCAATTCCGCCCCCTAACTATTACTAGATAATTTTCACCAATTAATTTTCTCTTTTTGCGACTAATTAACCTCATTCAGTGAGGTCATGCATATAAGTGAAATCCTAGCACCAACCTTTTTTTACCCTGTTATCACATACCTTAGCAGCGATGCCTATATTTAACAAACTTAGCCCACGTGAACTATAACTTGGACACAATCCCAAGGCACAACAGATATGATGAACCAGGACAGAGATATAGCGCTAATTAAGTACTGTTAACAGTAGATGATTTGGTAATAACCTCTCTTCGAATCAAAGGTCGCATGGGGAAGGGGGCGTGCTATGCACACGTTGAGGTTGGGAGTGGGTGCATGCTGCGGTTAGGGATGGTCAGATGGACGGACGGATGGATGGATGCTCTTCATCTCATCTCCCAAGCTAACAACCAGTGGGTGGACCTAATATATAAATAAAACAATCTATCCAGCCTGCTTGTCTTAGACTTTAAATTACAAATCCATCCATCCACCCCGGCCCCTACCTCTACCTGTATAGTCTGTAGTGAGTGAGTGCAAGCCTCCTTTTTATCCTACTGGCTACTTCTACAATCTACTACACCATCTTTTTACTTTCCTGTAACCACCCACTAATTAACCTCTTTTCCACTTTTTAGTTTGCTTCCTTGTGAGGAGGGTATGTATGTAACATATTCTAAAGCTCACAAATAGTATCTGGTGAAGATGAGCGATCCCAGATTTGTTACAAGGATTATATATCATTTTTTGAGTGACTCTAGTAAAAGCCTCGCTCTCAATTACCCCACCATCACCTGAACAATCAGGTCACCAAAGTCATCAAAATAAAAGAAAAATACCCAATTGTTTCTATTGGTATTGTAATTGTTACTTGTTAGGGTGAAGAAGATTATATGATTATTTTCAATACTGGACCACATAAAAAGCAAAACATGAAAACACGGCAGCGATAAGCAAATAATTGGATAATATGCAATATTGATGACAAATCTTATATATCTATGGTGCCTTGTTAGACCAGAGAAACTTTGATTGGATGTTTTGTTTTTCAAGGAAAACCAATGGTCCTCTCTTACAAGTCGAAGCCAGTTCCAGCAACCATCCGCCATTCTTATTCAAAGGAGTGGGTTTTAGATAAAATTATAAGCATGATTAGTTTGATCGCTAACTTGTTGTTTGGATGCATTGGTAAGCTCTCCCTTTTGGTGTAACTAATGGCTGCTAGCTTATGAGGGTTTCTTATACAGGCTATATATACATACCCAAGAACATCCATGAAACTACCAATCAGTTTCCACTGGCATGGCAAATTATAGACTAAATTACACCATAGAGGAAAAATAAATTCCCTCGGATTATAAGACACCCCGCGATATAATCTAGTTGTCAAAGAGTTCTGTATACCTTATGGTAGGCACTATTCTACTATTGATCAACATATGTTTCAAACTTAAGGTAGGTACCATTGATCTATGTTTCGAGATTGCATTGTTGCGTACTTCCGGTGACAAGCTGGATCTCTCGTCAATAAAAAAAAGGTGTAGAATACATAAGGGAGGCCTAAAAATTTGCAATGAGCGCATTATATATATACAGCTCTTTGATTAGCTAAGCTGTTGATGATATCGTGGTGACGTTTGCTGCTCAATTATTATTATTAGCCACACCACACAATGGTAGGCGAGTAGGAGTTGCTGTCATGGTCCTTGAATTTAGTGTGTGGGGGCTCTTGATCTGTTCCTGCTTGCTTACTCAGCCTTCTTCCCTCAACCATTTCTTTATTCCTAACGCATTTGTATTTGTCTCCATATTATATGTGTCTTCCTCTTTGATTGCTTTCAACCACAGAGGCTTCTCCTTGAATTAGGTGCCTAGGGAACGCCACGTGTCTGCTGCTTACCGGACAAACCAACTTTTTGTCCTCTTTTAGTACTATTGTTAGTCTTCGTAATCAGCGATTTTAATTAAATTAGTATAAACTTACTAGCTGATCTAGACCTCCTTGTTGGTTTGGTTTCCATGTGCGAAGCAAATCTTGTTCCATGATATGCCCCAGACAGATCCTCATCACATAAGAATCACAGAACCTACACATGCATGAATAATTAATTGTCTTGGGATATGCTTTCTTTTCTTATCCATGGTAATTAACTTATTATTTCGTTCACCTTATACATATCAACTGCCTTGCTATATAAATGTTTAATGTGAAGAGGACTGGTGGACAATGAACAGAAAACATATTTATTTATTTATTAAATTGTGCAAGCAATTTGCTCCTTTTTCCTCGTCAGTTTTACAACTCTAGTGTTTGAATTGAAGAGAAGATTGAGAAAGCACGGCACGCAGTATGCTACATACAAATATCTTGTTTGATTCATGGTGTGTAAGTTTGTGAATGGTTCCGGTGATGTGTAACACACGGTATAGACAACGGACACTAAAAAACCCACAATAAAAATCAGAAGTCCACATATGAATAACTTAAATTGACCTAACCAACTGGGTCACCATCACGGTGACTACAAACTATTTTCTGCCATCTTAACCATATGTAATCATCCAAACCGCCAGCAGTTATATACTGACATAAAATAAAATGGCTTGTAGGCCGGAGGATCAGAAGGCTCTAAAGAATGCACTGATTGTGCTCTTATTTTAGGGCACACCTGGACAAACAGGTCTTGTCAAATGCTGGCTAAACAAATGCTTTAGTGTTTGTGCCACACAAGCAAGATCCACTTGTTTATTTGCCTGCTAGTAAACTACAATGGAAATTTCTTCCCAGGGAATTATTTGTCTTGTTTAATTCAGCTTGGCAGCTCTAGGTGAGGGTATATCCTTATTATTCATCCCTGAATATGCAGAGAGCAATTAAGGATCTTAGACTGTGTCAAACGCTTATGTCCAAACTAAACAACTTTGTGGGATATATTATACTCCCTCCCTATCGGATTTAGAAGTCGTTTTAGACAAGGTATGGGTCAAACATTGGGAATATAAATCATCAATAACTTTAAGTTCTCGAGTTTGCAAATATGAAAATTATATGAGTAGATTTGTCTTGAAAAATACTTTCATAAAAGTATACATATATAATTTTTTTCATAAATATTTTTATAAAAGCAAGAGGTTAAAGTTGTATTTTGGAGACTGTGTCGCTGTCCTAAACGACTTCTAAATCCGATACGGAGTGAGTACTAAAGAAGAGTCACCAAAAGGTTAATGATCCAAACTTCATTTTTGGCATTCGATCTTTTTCCCCAGTGGCATCATGCTCCTTTATTATTCCATTAAATTAAAATCTTACATAGATTGAACAAATTAAATGATCCATAAAAACTGAATAAACTGGTTGATTTCCTGAAATATATGCATGGCAGCAGGGCCTTTATCGGCTAATTATATTAGTTTTACCAACTTTTAGCATCATCTACGTACTATAAATAAACTAGGAGCCAAATAATGTACTTGGCGATATTGCAATAAATTGGAATTGTTTTCAGCTTTTTGCAAAGTGAATTGCCATACTTAGGCATTGTCACCATCTACTTTGCTCACCTTAAATATATATATTTTTGAAAGGGAGATGCATGGAAGCAGGAAGCCGGCCGGCCGGATGAAGAAGGGCCTTTTTGATGACTCCATCATGCATTGGTGCCAGCTACTATACATTCCCATCCATCGATCCACCTGTATATCCTCCATAATCTGGCAAGTGTTGAGTTTCAGGTGTTAGAACAGCTACTAGAAAGCAGTATATATATCATGGTTTGTGTACATGTCAGTAATCATGGACGAAATGGACCTAACAATTCGGCGTCTCTGTCGGTCGCCAGCACAGATGGGGATGCATGCATTTTGGGCACAACCGCACAAGATAAAAATAAGTGGAAAAGTTGCTGCTTGTGTCTGGATAGAGACCAAGATGACAAGTTCCGGCAGTTCTTAGGCTTATTATTAGACAAACAAAACAGCGCTAGCTTTTTCGTTGCACCGACGGTGATAGATAGATATATGATGCATGCATGTAAGCATGTGAACGCGCTCATGGGAAATGACTGAACAATCAACCCGACAGCAGGGTGCAGAGCTATCCTTGTTCATATCACTATATCAGTCAGCACTACAGTAAGCCAAGAAATGCAGCACGATGCACGACCCATGACGAGAAGTTCTCAGACCCAGACCAGACATCCCTCTCGGTCGATCTCTATCTATCTTGCTTATTTTTCTTTTATGCAACAAGCACATCACTTTAAGTCATTAACTATAAATATATGTATGCTACTCATGGAACTAGAACTATCAGTATGCTACTCATGGAACCAATCTATATTGTTTGATAACTTAAAATGGCAACAGAATTAATTTCCTTACACTTATTTAATTATAACCAGAAGCATTGTGTAAGCATGTGAGCCTGTGTGGTCAGTACACCATGCATTCCATTGCCATTACACTCACAAACACAAGGCTTTCCATTACACTCACAAACACAAGGCTGCTGCCCTGCCCCTGCATATATAGCAGCAGTACCCTACACAATACAGGCTGCAAATAGCACTGCCTTGCAAAGGACAAAGGACAAGGAGGAGGCGCTTTGCACTTTTACATTGGTCAAAGCTTCCCTCTTTGTGCAGAGCCAGGAACCTACTCCCTCCGTCCCAAAAATAGCGTCGCTATAGGATGCGTGCCTGTGAAACTTTCTCAACTTTGACTAGATTTGTAGAAAATATGTGCAATATTTATATCTCCAAATAAATTTGTTAAAAAAACTAGACTTCGAGATCTTTCCGATGATACTAATTACTTAGCATAAATATTTATATATTTTAATATATAATTGCCGGCATTTTG
>JAKNSH010421850.1:0-10047 GCA_027790015.1 Cymbopogon flexuosus
CCCGCTGTCGCAGCCAAGAACAACAAGAGTCCAGTTTCACTGTCTACTTTTCCTCCAGGAGCCAAGACACCGACAGCTGGGACCGCCGACAACCACTTTATCCTGGGCCCACTTGTAAGCTACCCATATACAAAACCATCCCACGTGAGTGAGAGCATAGCAGGTCAAATCGCTGCGGTTACTGTTTGCCAGTTCGTGATTCCAGATTCGAGATTCGCCTTGGGCCCACGAGCCGAGGCGGCCCATCCCGCCCGGTTCAACCCCACCTCCCCAGGGCCCAGGCCCGCTGCCGTCCGTCCGATCCGGCCCCTCGGCCCGCATCCTCGCCGTCCGCGTCTCGACGGCCAGGATGCACGCATCGCCCGCCCGGCGCGTTTCGTAGGCCGACAACTGCGGCTTTGCCCGCCAAAATTCCAGAATGGCAGGCAAAGTGTAATTTTCCCGTAACACCGAGGGCGTTTCCGCTCCACCGCCCCCCCTTATTTTTTTGTTTTATATAAAACGAAGGCATGGGCGTGATGAAGCCTAGCTCTAGGAGCCTAGTAGTGCTAGGGTGTTTAAGAACAAAGACTCCGAACCAAAACCCGACGCGGCTTTTTTTTTTTTGGTTCATTGGTGGTGGTGTTCTAGAATAGAATATACGTAGAAGAAGAAGAGGAGAGAGATCGAACGGGCCGTGGAAAAAGAGGGTTTCATTCGCGTGCGCGGAGCTGATCTATATAGCACGCGACGGGAGAGAGAGCATCTCGCCGCTCGATTCGGGCCTCACCGTGAATTCGCCTAGCCCTCAGCGAGCCAGAGTGAGCGAGAATTCGAATTGGAATTGGAGTTGCGGCTGCTGCTGCTGCTGCTGCGTTCGGTGGGCTGGAATTCTCGCCGCCTCCCTGTTGGGGGTGGTGAGAGGCGGTGGCGGTCGTTGCGGGCGGCGCGCGAGGAGCGTCGACGGCCTCGCGCCATTGGGTACGGTACGAAGCCGGCCGGGGCTGAGCGGTGGGCGGCGGCGGCCGCTGGCTGGAGGCAGCAGCTCAGGCAGGTGAGTTGGCCCGGATTCCGCGGATGTACTTCGTGGTGGGGGATTTGGACTGGCTTCGTTGCGGTGGTTGCTTCGGTGGGTGGGGGCCGGCTGGCCGGCTGGGGGGTTCTCCCCGGTCGCCTCGCCGCTCACTCGCCTCGATCGGATCCTCCTCGGGAGTGGGAAAATGGGAGGGAGCCCAGCGTGCCGCGGGCACGGCTTCCGAGGCGGGGTTTTCCTCGGTGTTCGTGCACGGATTCAGGGGAACTTCCCAGCTGCTCACAGGGTTGTGTCACTCGGCTGTTTGATTGCTTCTGGGTTTGATTTTTGCAGGTTGATTCAGGTTTCAGCAGCGCCTCGGGTTCCTGTTGGATGCGTGTTTATGGGCGGCTAGATCGGTGATTCCTCAGCTGCTCTCGGTGTGATGGCAGCTGACTCCAGCATGGGGTTTCACCAGGGGATCACCGCCTCGCTCTACAACCATCACATGCTCTCGTTCCAGTCCAACAGCGACGTCGGCATCGGCGGCGGCGGCGACGCTACCGGTGGTATGGTCATGGCCCCGGCCAGTGTGAATAGTGGCGGTAGTAGCAACGCCGGGCTGTTCCTCTCCCCAAACACAGGGGTCATCGGGAACGCGCCGGGGGTTGCCCCGTCGAGGACCTCGTCGGGGGATGCGTTGCGTGGCACCGGGATGACCAAGTATAAGTACGTCACCGGTCCTCCTTCCGATTGGAGTGACCGTGAGGTAGCCATACTCAAGGAAGGGCTTGTCAGGTTAATCCATTCCCCATTTTGCTTCCTGAGTTGCTTTTGCCTGCACTGTGCTGTACTTTCTCTGTTCTGTTGCTCATGTGGAACTTGGTTTGCTTTCTTTTCGCACCTTTAATGTGTTCCAAGGTCGTGGAGTATCGATTATAAAGTCTAAAGCAATGATTATGCAACCGGGCCTTTACTTGTTGGGTTTTGAATAAAATTGAGCCTTTTCTGTTGTGCTTGTGTTGCTATTCAGGTTACTGTGGAACAGCACTTGTTCATAGCCACACTATAGTGCTTTATGACCTTGTTGTTTTGCACCACCAATCAGTCGAAAACTCTAGCGTATTACTTTTTGACATGTGCTGCTATTTGCTTCACAAATTCGATCTGAGAAACTATTTGTTTCCTTTCCACTTCTAATTCCTCCATCGGCATTGGCAGATATGCTCGTGAGCCTAATATCATGAAGTACATTAAGATAGCAGCTATGCTTCCTAACAGAACCATCAGGGATGTTGCTCTGCGATGCTGGTGGGCTACAGTTAAGTCTCTTCTTTCAGATGTTTTGATATTTCTTCCTCGTGCTTGTTTGATTCCAATCTTCATTCTGGCCTTATTCCACACTCTGTTTGTGAACAGATCTTAGTTTTGCCAAAATAATAATAATAATAAGATGTGCATTTTTCCTCTTTTCCTTCTCTTTGCTATTTCGAGGGGTGCATTAGCTTTTCATTAGTTTATTTGCTAATCTGACATCATATATTGTACCTAAAATCTGGCTTGGAAGAAGGGAACCTGTATACTGCCTTTGAAGTTATATACACTTATACTTGGTGACCAATTACCAAGTGTAGATAGAGTATGGCACATAATGATGGCTTTCTTGGCTAGAGGTTTACGATATGCTCTTGACAGTTGTAATAATCTGTATATGAACATGTTGATGGCCTATTTGTATGTGGCCTCCCAGGCATTGCCTGGCCAGAGAACCCATACTGGCCCTAGGCATCCAAAATCGGACGCCAGGGACTGCTGTCTTGGGGACTTCTTTTGGGGGTTGCTTCATGTTTTTGCTCTGACATTGTTTTCCCAACACGTTTCTTTATTACCTGCATTAGTACAAGAAGGATAATTAGGCCACTATGGTCTGCTGATTTATTTTGATTATAGCAGGGTAAAGATAGAAGGAAGAAATCTGATGGATTCTATACAGGGAAAAAATTGAGAGACATGAAGGTAGTTCTGAATTTGTGTGTATAGATCATTTAAATCACTTCCTTGTTATTGGCGATGCTTTTCACTTCCCCATTATTTTCTCCGTTTCTTTTCTTGATGTTAATCATGTTATTTCTGACAATGTTTCTCTACAGCCAATCCAGGACAAAATGGTTGCATCTGTCCCAATAGCTAGCTTTCACATGACACCTACAACCAATGTAACCCCTTTTTCAATATCAATGCAACATCGAAATCAACAAAGTCAAGTTCACAAAGAAGGTTAGCCTCCATCCATCTCTTGCCCCCCCCCCCCCCCTTCTGTTCATAATATTTTCACTTCATGTAACAAACAATCTCAAGGTCTCGTTTCCTATTTGGTAAAAGAAGGTCTCTAAGTAAGTAGAAGTTGATGGTTTCGATTTTCCAAGATTACGCAACATACTTCATTTGCTTGTAGTCTATTCTTATTATGATGGAAACAAATCCTACTCTGCATTTCCATGATCCCAATAACTCAAATTTTGAATTATGTATCCCGTATCCCGAAGCATATATCCCTTAATCCCTACAAGCTGCTATAGTTAAAATACACTGGCAGGTGGGAATAGTTTGCTTTACTGTTATTTCATGGCGACAAGCTTATACTGCCATCGAATATGCCACAACTGGATGAGCAAGTGAATTGCTGCTTTGAAGATCAATTTGTTGGGCTAACTATAGCTATGAAAGGTCACTTGCATATACGTCAAAGAACGTGCTACCATGTCTACACTATACACCCAGATTCCTTTTGCTATTGCCCTTCAGTGTATTATTCAAGGAAGATGACACAGTAATAAATTTTGGCATGTAGGTTTTATTTTAAATTTACCGTCAAGATTCATATATACTCATTGTGAGGAACTCCTATGATAGTACTCCATTCCAAATTGTAAGTAATTCTGGCTTTTCTAGATACATACTTTTTATTATGTATCTAGACATAATATATATTTAGGTGCATAGCAAAAACTATGTAATTAGAAAAGCCAGATGACTTACAATTTGGAATGAAGGGAGTAATAAAAAAGTGGACTTTCCTTTTGTAACTGCATCCGTCTATCCAATGTTGGTCTTGTTTCTTCCATCAAGTCCATATCTGATAATAGTAATGTAAAAGAAAACTTTCCTTGTGTCAGTGCCTGCATACATATATCTGATGTTGATCTTACTTCTACTAATACTCATGTGGTTGCATTCTGAAGCAGCTCCTGTTGTCGACAGTGCAACCCAGCGTCTCCTGGAGGAAAATAATCAGTTGCTTAACCAGATTTCTGCAAATATTGAAACACTCAAGGTCTGTATTTATTTACACTTGTCATGTCTATGGTCTGCACTTGCCCTTTTTGTACTCTCGAGTGTCACCCACAAGGTGCATGGTGCCTGCAAATTATTTGTATTTAACTATGGTTGTTAGTCATACAATTATCTTGCCTATTAAAATTGCATCACTATTTTGTTCATGATTCCACCAGAACTATATGCTATAGTTGTTATTAGTTGGATCTGGGATGAAACTGAATGAAAAAAATTATAGAATTAATCAACAAAAAGTAGATACCTTGCTTATTTGATTCTTACATGACCCGAAATCTAAGTAAGCTATAAAAGTGCCTTTGGCTTCATTTTGCACTGCCTGTGTACAACCAACATTAAAGTCCATTATTTTGAGGTTTCATTTAACATTTCAGGAGACTGTGATTTACTCTTGTTCTTTGAATGTTTGGGTTTGACATTTGTCTAATGATATCGTGCGAAATAAATCCGTCGGTCATCATATAACTTGTTGGAATATTTCGCCCTTGTTGGCTTGATGAAGGATAAACGTAGCTTTCTTCGGTTTAGAAAACGTGATAAGTTTGGGAATCCAATTGATCATAACTGTTTTCATGCCTGGTTTTCTTGCAGACAGTGGAGAACACAGAGCTTTTTCTCCGCACGAGTAACAACATCAAAACAATTTTATGCAGGTACAGCGTTGTGATCATGCACAACATCGAGTTTTTGAAACCTTCTCCACAGAACCTTCTGCAATAGATTAACTAATTAACATAAGCTGAGATCTGACACTACTGATGTTACTTTTGCTATTCTTCTGTACTATGTTTCAGAATGAGCGAAACGCCTGGTATCATGGGTCAGATGCCTCCATTGCCTTTATCCATAAATGAAGACCATATAAATTCGCTTATTCAACTGAGCAGACTGGTAAGAACACACAAACCTGTTAGCAGGAGTGATGGATGATATTTCCATGTGACGTTAGCAGCGGGTCCTTTGATTGTGTCTAAGCAACATTATCTTATTCTGAAAGGTTGCATCATATGGTACGGCAAGCATTTCTCATCATACGAAGCAAGAGCCATGAACTAGTCTACCACATCCAGGGGAAAAAATGAGAGGACCAGATGGCTGAACCTCCTGCAGTTCTGTAAAGTGCTGTGAGGAAGGCTCTTGTTATACTGACCAAGCACCAGGAGCAATCACTGCTTTCCAGATAATGTTTTTGCAGTGATCTGATTGTTTCCAACCTGTCTGCCTGCCTGCCTGCCCACCAATTGTTGAAGCATTTGGAAGAAGTCTGCAGTTGTGGTGCGAGAGCTGCAAGCTATTTGCTGCTGTTTCTGTTTGCATTATTCGGCATATAGACCAGATCCTGGACTCTGCAAGTGACTGTAAATATCAGATGGCTGAAGGCGTTCCATGTTTTGTTTCTCTGATTGCTCATGAATGTATTTCTTCTTTTCTTTTCCCTTTTTTTGGTGCCCCCGGACAGGGTTGCATTGCTCCCAATATGTAACTATGTACAAAAGCCACTGTCCTAGACTGCTAGGCGTAGAGCGACTCCATTTCTGACTAATTGGACACTGGAACCCAAACATGTGTTGTCCAGATGTTCTACATTCTTTCTTTCACCACTTCAGAAGCATTGGATTAGCACTTCAGATGCAATGGAATAGCTGCGCGCCAACATTGACAACAGCAATTTACTCCCTCTGTTCCAAATTGTAACCCTTTTAGCTTTGTCTAAAAACTCTCTAGTTTGACATAGTTTTTATTCAAAAAAAGAGAGAGAAAACATCTACAGCATCATACTAGGTTTGTTTCATTTATTTGTTATTGTAGCTAAATATTGATGTTAATACATCTTTCTAGAAGCTTAGTTAAAGTTACCAAGTTTGACTTATATTGCTAGACTGGAGGAGTTAATATGTCGCAAATATTAATTCCGACACAAGCACATAAAAGAGAACATTACATAATGTCAGCAACACATTCAAAGCTTCAGCAAGCAGAACAAAGCAGCAGCTTGTGAGTTGATGCATCATGCTTCGATGAACGTAGAACTCGGACATATTAGAATGAAAACGATGTCGATAGCCTTTCAAATACTATACACTCAATAAACAAAGAACAATACATCCCATCACCGTTCAAGCTCAATTTGTGGCGACATGATGCCAGCAAATGGGTGTTTTCCTGGTACCCTAGGGAACAAGCCACGACGAAACCACCAAGAGCTACCAGTTGCTAGACAACAATCATGCAGGAAGCATGGTTCTCCATATACTACATGGTAGGTACAAAAATTCAGACACCGCCGACTCAAATCCAAAACAATACTTCACAAAAACGTAATATACAGGAAATGAACAGCTCAATTGGCAGGTTGGTCACTGCTTGCCTTCTCCCCAGAATCTTCTGCAGAGAGTTCTTCAACGGTTGGCAGGCTGCTTGCAACAGGGCTTACAGCACCTGAGGTTGCCAGGCTTGCACCACCTTGGCCAATGATTCCACCAGATTGAGAATCCGGACTCTCCTTGCCAGAATTAGGTACCAATTCATGGTCCTCGTGTTGCCGGGATCCGTTAAGAGCATTGCAGTGAGGACAGTAGTATGTGACGAAGGCAAAGTCTTCTTTCCTCGCAAGACCTGGCCGAACGAAACCGGTTAACAGAGAACTTGGAGATGATATAGTTGACATAATAAACAGTTCTTTGTCACCTACCATTATGCATATGACAGTTGCCACAAATTAGAGCATAGCACTGTGTCGGATCCTCCCCTACAAGCAGTGCTGCTACTCGTGCAAGCCATCCCCCATCATTACCAGCTGGACCTCTAAAGTGCTCAACATTCCTCTGATTAGGAGTGCTGGGGCCTTCACTACCATCAGACAGATTTGAGCCGTCAAATGGCTCAAGGGACTGGGCCCTTCCAGCACCATTGTTTAAGTGTCCTTTTCTTTGCCGAAGTCCAGTTTGTCCAAGATTATTATCATTACTTCTACCCAATGCTGCATCCCTGCTTGATTCATCCCCCAAAAAGACTCTCAATCCAGAATCTGCACCCAACTTTGATGCCAAAACTGTTGCCGCTGCAGCCTTTGCAGCTGGGTCAAGATCATATCTCTGGTTCACCAACACAAGGAGTCAGTTGTATGTAAGAAGAAACAAAAAGGTGAAGAATGAAACAGGGCCATAAATGAAACCTGTATAAGTTGCTGAGTAGTGTAGTAATTTGTTCTCTCTTTCAATTCATCAATCTTGGCTTGCCTTTCAGTTCGAAGCTTTTCAAGAGTTTGTTGGTCTCTGTTATCAACTGCAGATAGGATAGTGTGTTACTAATAAGACATGAAGGATTATCATGCTAAATGGACACATTTTGCAACTTTGGCTTTTTCATACAGCAATTTCTACAGGATACAAACAAACTAAACTAGGAAGCAAATTTATTCTGTGCTCAGTGCTCACTGATCAAAACAAAATGCATTAGCTAATGGGAAACATCCACACATTTGTACTGCCTTGCTCAACAGAATGTGTTTCTAGAGCCTAACGATGTGTTTGCATGTGCAATATCAGAGTGTGCATACCAAGACGTCAGTATACTTACGCATTTTCGTGAGGCTTGTAATGGCCGAGTAGATGAGAGCAGCTAGAGCAGGAACCAAGAACATGGGCAGCACCCTGACTGCCCTCATCTGCCAGTCGATGTCCGGCGATCTCGTAGTCATGATGGCATATCCAACTGCAACAATCTGTCGCAAAAAAAGGGAATAACACGAAACCATCTCAAAACACAATCCAAGGCCCTAAATCTGAAGTGGCGATCATGAACCGATCCCAATGCGATTCCATTCACCATCCGTACTAATTCTACTAGCTGAACTGACACAATGCATCACGTCTGATGTCAGATGACGAAAAGATGCTCAATTGTAACAACGACAAATGTGTAACAACAAATATTGCTGACTAATCTAACACCGGGCAGTCGGCCCATCAAACGATTCCTGATTCTACCGTTCAAATCAGAGTAATCACTCTAAGAGAAAGGAATTCCCATCTTCTATCGTGCAGGAACAGGAATACAGCAAACTGAACAGAAACGTTTGTTATTTGCTATGTATAATCTGATAGAGAATCCAGCCGAGACGAGTGGAATCACCTCGAGCGCGGCGGCGAGGGCGAGGACGTTGTGCGCGGACTGGCGGGACGCGCGGGCCCGGCGGCGGAGGCGCGCCCGCACGGCCTCCTCCTCCTTGGACAGCGCCTGCAGCAGCTTTTCGACGTCCTCGGGGCCGCCGAAGATGCCCTTCCACACCCGCGACACGAGCCCCCGCTGCCTCCGCTTCTGCGTCGTCGGTGTCTCCGGCGGCATGGGCGACCGCGGGGACGCCGCCGCAGCAGCAGCGGCGGTGGGCGCGTCGCCTTCGGCCATGCGCGGCGCGACGACCGTCGACCGGCACCGGCAGGATCTGGCTCTGGCCTGATCGGATCAGAATCAGACGGGCCGATGGCTGGTGCGATGGGAAGGCGGTTTCCTTCACGCGGTCCTTGATGGGTTGGGGTAATTGGGCTCTCTACGCGGACGAGGAATGGAATGGAATGGAGGATTGCTTCGTGGAGGGAGGGAGGCGCTGCTGCGCTTTTGGGGAAAGGCGGAGGAGAGGCGAGGCCGGAAAGGAGAGGGAAGGGAAGGAAGCTGGGAAAGGCGTCGCGTCGCCAGGTCGGCGTGTACGTGTCAATCTTTTTTTTTATTATTTTAATGTACTCCCTATAATTCTAAACTCCAGTATTTATGTTTTCCCTCAAAAAAATCCAGTATTTATGTTAGGTTTATACTATATCAAAATAATAAATGTATTCTGTATAAGTTTATCATACAATATACTTATTAGTAATTTTTAAATTTCTCAAAAAAAATTAAGAATCACATTTTTTGTATTTTATAGGCAATTTTTTTTTGTTATTTAACGGAGTGGAGTACAGTATAGTTTTTTAACTGGACTGCGCAAGATCTTGTGTTCTAGATGATCGGCCAGGTGCACATGCACTGGATTAGTATAGTGCCCCCTTTTCGTAGCTTGGGATTTATATCGTGGACGTGGTCTACAGAAAACGTCAGGAACAGATCCCTTCTGAACCGGAGCACGTCAGGAACAATGGTCGTGGACCGTCGTGTTCGTGTGGTGCCTTCAAATGCAACCGGCTAGGCCGGCGACCGGCGAGCGTGCACGACTGGAACAGATCAATGGGCGATGGATGATGGACCGAATCCATTCAATGATTTACTGGGCCGCGTGGATATTTTTTTCAAAATCCCGGGAAACCAGAAAAATAGGGAAAGATACATATCTATTTTAAAATAGCATGTTCGAAGTACTGAAACGACATATGATAGATAATAGATAATGAGCTCAATTTTTTTCAACCATTGATCAAGACAATAGACAATGTAAAGCAGTCCTGGTGCGGCATGCAGCAACAAGGCACGACTGACTTGTTAAAAAAAAAAGAACACACACACGACTGAGGCAGTGCACCCTCGTCCCGGACGGCGATCGCACATTGGTTGCGGTGCACGACTGGAACAGATCAATGGGCACGTCAGGAAAAAGTCGTGGACCGAGGTGCCTTTCAAACGCAATGTTTTTTTTTTTTTTTTACGGTACCTGCGAGTGTGCACTACTGGAACAGATCAATGGACCGAGATGTTGCAGTAATTAAACGTCC
>JAKNSH010422034.1:0-14779 GCA_027790015.1 Cymbopogon flexuosus
CGTAATTGTAGGGTTTTCTATTTGATTTTGGGCCTTTTTTTGGTTATTCCGAGTCTGTAAAGCCCATTGTAAAAGCCCACATTTGTGGACTTAAGTCTTAGCGGGTTTCGGTCACACGCCCGTTTAGGGCAGTGTATCTTATCGGGTATTTTCGGACCCGTTTTGAGTGTAACACAGGAATCGGACAGAGGCAGAGACAAAAACCTGACGAAGACAGACTGGCCTTGGATCTTTATTGTGTGGTGCTGGTCGTCGCCTGGGTTTTCCCCTAAAACCCAGGCGACTGGAATATAGCAAGTCCCTTATTTACATATTTTCCCAATTTTCTATAGCAAAACCAACTTTTTTTAGTTTCTAAACATTTCATAAGCTTTAGTTATTTTGTTTGACTTTGAAGTTTTCCTTATTTATCTCTATAATTTTACTTGGAAATTTTAAAAGCTTAGGGTGGTTTAAAAACATTGTCAAATATTTATCGTATTTTTAAATTAAAAAAAATAAAGATAAGATGCTAGGTAATTTGAACGGTTTTGAGAGTTCAATGTGTAAGATGTCTAATTTATACTGTAGTTCAGAGCTGAAACAAAAACTGGATCAAGAATGAGATAAAATGGATATTTATTCAATTTGGTTTTTGTATGTAAATAAAAAAGAACTTGAGAATTCCAAGCGTCTGCTATTTGGGTTTGCTATTTGGGCCCCCGTGTGACCGACCATCCGGTCGTCAGTAGGCGCGTGAGTAGGCAACGGGAAAAAAAAAAAAAAAAAAAAAAAAAAAAAAATCCGCCGTACTGGCTCACGTCACGGTTCCTCGCCGGCGGCGAAGGCACTGGGCGACCGGCGGCGACCTGGCTAAGGTCTTCATCTGCCTTTCATCACCAGCGACGATAATCGACTAGGTACGCCTCTTTCCGCGCCCACCCACACCGCCGCCCGCCACCCCCACCCCCCATCATTAGGATCTGACCCAGCTAGGATCTAGTAACTTCGATTTGTGGTAAAAGAAATCATCTTGTATACTGGACCTGACCCTGCTGGCGGGGACTTGCGATTCTAGCCGGCGGCATCGTGGTGTGTGCTCTGGTGCCTGCCCGGGCTGCTCATGTTGCTGGGCTAATGCAAACATTTCAGCTTTGTTGTTTGCATCTGTCACCCACGAGGTTCCCACGCTCAAAAATCTCGCCCTAGTTGGTAAATAACAGATTTCCCCCCCAACTAGACGGCTACAGCAATTCTTTGCTTCAGTCAGTTCTATTCCTCTGCTCTTGTAATCGGCGTGCTAACGGATGACAGATTGGTCCCCTTGCTTGGTCCGAGGTGACTTTGTTAACCACCAACCTGAAGAAGCAATTTGAACTCATTTCAAGGTTTAGAGGCGCATCATGTCTTCAGGGGAGCTGAGGACTGGCTTTCCAGATTTGGCGGTGGGTTCGCCTGCCTTGGCAGAGGGCCAAACTGATTCTTCAGGTGACTTGTCGTCCGAGGGGGGCATGCAAGTAACTTGTTTCACAGAGGACCTTCATGATGTCATACTTCATTTTCAGATAGTGAGGTTCGCTAAACAGGTAAATAAGGTTTCTTGGCTGCAATCAAAGTAATCAAACTGGAAGTTGTTCAAATTCATCATGTGTCATGAATTCGTTGTAGTGTTAGTAATTGCTTATGCCACTTCCAGTGATAGACTTCAATTTTGTTCAATGTTATGATCAAATTTTCTTATTGCTGATTCAGTAAAATAAAGTCACTAGGATGTCAAGGTGTGACCTGATAGCATTTTTTTAGAAGGAAGTGACCTGATAGCATTTAATTTTAACAATTAACTAGTCCATCTTGTCCTCACGAGTCATGACCTATGATGGTTCACATACTGTTCCATAATCCAATTATCCCTGACCAGTTAGTCGACAAATCAGATAACTATGTAATAAATTAGGACCCTACTGATCTAAAATTTGGAACAGAGTTTACTTACTCTGCTCACCCCCAAAACTCTACTGGGCCAAGCTATACAGCCAACTGCAACATGAAAAGAACTAATTATAGGTAAGCCAGAGAAGCCCTTCACCTGGAAGAAACAGTGCCTGTTATTACTTATATGGTATAGTTGCTGCATTGTTAACTTTCTCTATGTCTTAGCCATGTGGGTAAAAAGGTGTTCTACCTTATTTAGTGATATCTACCAAATTTCTTTTACATTTGAAATGAAACTAGATTTTAACCCTAAAGTAAAGTTGTTTCCTGTTTCTCTTCATATAACATGAAAGTAAGCATGGCACTTTTAAGTATGTGGCTGTTCCAGTCTCACTGTCAGCAACTGAGCAAAGCTTGAAGTTTTTATTTATTTGTCATGGTTATAGCTACTAGTGATAGACTTCAATTTTGTTCACTTTTATGATAAAGTTAGGTTATGGCTTTGTGTTTCCATTCAGTAAGACAAGGTTACTAGAATGTCATGGCACGTCTATCTTGCCCTCATGATATATGGTTGTTCACATACTGTTCACAACACAATTAGTGCTGAATAGGTAGGCTGATATATCAGAAAACTATGTAGTAAATCGAGACCCTTCTGGTTTATTATGGAACAGCGTTTTCTTAGTCTGTTCACCACCACAACTCTATTGGGCCAATCTATACAGTCAAGCGTAACATGAAAAGGAAAATAAAGATTTATAGTAAGACAGGAAAAACCTTCTCCTGGAAGAAAGTGCACTAACTGCAAAGTTGTAGTATTAATAGTTCACTCGCACTATGTGTTAGCCATCTAAAAGAACAGTGTTCTAATTTGTGTCTATTCAAGTTTCTTTTAGAAAGGCAATTAAATTTGAACCCTGATGTTACAGTCATATCCTGTATGTCTCTTCGATGACATGAAAGTATGCTACTTTTAAGTGTTTTGCTTTCCACATTGTCACTGTGAGCAAAGCTTGAACTGTTTATTTATCAATCATGGTTATGACTTGAAATCACTTTATATCACTAGTAATACCAAGACTAATATCTGTCAGGGCAAAACTTAATTTGCTGCTGTACTCTCTACATTGACCATAGTTTAAATGTCATTTGTTTGTATCCTATTGGCCTGTTTGCAATGATATTTAGATGTATATTTGTCTGAATGCTCTCAGCATGTTTGCAATGTGGTATTGCTTATTCTTAATTGATTTCGGTGATCACATCTGAGCTCTTTTTTATACTTTTTGATGTAGATCTATGTGTGGGTTGGATGCAACACAACAAAGTTTGGCCATTTATATGCTGCTGCTACCACAAGGCCGGTAAGTGGCAATTGTTTTATTCTTAGAAAGATGGTGTTTAATTATTTCATTTTGTGTCATTTTTGCAGTATTGCCTCATGAAAACTGATATAAAAACTGATATTTTGTTATTTCCATTGTTATCTTCATTATGCGGCCTTCTCTTGGCCCTTGCAGGATAACAGAGTGAGTGTCACCTCTGTATTAGGCGGAACATCTGATAACACTGGATCAAGCATGGCCCGCCGTCTAGGTACTGTTTCTGTTGGCAGTTGCAGTAACGAATTGCCCTGCGTTCATGGTAGCTTTTAGTAACAAAAAGCTTGCTCTCCCATATGTTGTAGTGCTGAAGACCGGTCTGAACATTGTCTTGGCATGCAACATCCCAAAAGACAGCCCCATGCTCGAGGTACACAGGCCACCGGTGGGCTCTATCGTTGCACAACAATCCTCTGATGTTGTGTATCTGACGCTCACTGGTTCATGGTTTCAGGCTGCTGCAGAAAGGAAGCTGGTGGAGAAGCTGAAAGGTTTGGGTTACAGCAGAGACGTGGCTGATAAGGCTAGCACTTCCACTGCACACTGATGCGTTGTGAGATGCACTGATGTGATGACGAGTGAGCATTTGGTCAAAGTGTTGTTTCATCATTATAGATGCAGGAGTAACGCTTTGTGATATTTGCTGGGCTCAATCGGTTGGGAATTTTTCTGTAAGGCTCGTGAGCAACACTGACCTGGATGGATGGAACGTGTACAGTTGTAACACCTTAGAAATCAGACTGTTCGGCTACATGAGTTCATATACAATAGTACCAAAACGCCGACCAGATCCACTGCAGGCCCTGAGATTCGCCAAACAGACAATTCGGCCCACCTGTGTTCAAGTTTGTACTCGCTGCTCTAATATTAATGTATATGTTTATATGTTTTTAATATTATAAAAGCTAATACCATATCCATTGTGCGCAAAATTACCTAATCTCCCTTCCCTTTGGATCAACATCATGGGTCCAGATTCATAGTTTCCAAGTTTGCACAGGTGATTCGATTTGCACCTGATATGTTCTCTACTGTGAATTATATAGGTGTCGAGGTTTTCATGACGACTTGAAAAGGGCACCTAGATTGTATTGAATCATATGCCGAGGTTTTCACGACACCAGAAAAGAACACCTTTATTCCTTTGAATACAAAGCAAAGAATAACATTATTTATTTGTCATGTTTGGACAAAACCTAAATAATTCAACAACACAACTGCTTTAGAAGATTAGAGAAAATTATTATAATCTTGCTGCAAATCAACAAATGGTGACATTAGTGTTGTTAGGCCATTGGTTATAATAAATTTATTTCATGTCTTGCATAAGTCATCATACGGAATGAATACATCTTTAAACATACATCTATCTAACTTTTTTGGCTGTTGAAACATTGTCATACTCAAGAGAGTTACTAGCATCTTTAAAAAAAACATCCAAGTTACTCTTGATTATTAAGAACCGTTCTAGTGGAATTATTAAGAAACTTCCTAGTGGAAAAATCGTGACAGTGCACGACCTGAGAAGAATTATTAATTTTTTTTTTCAAAACTGCTTATAACATTAAAATATTCACGCATGACAAGCCCAAGGAGAAACTTGAAAACTGCTTATAACTTTGAAAAATTCACACATGACAAGTCCAAGGAGGAATTAGAGGGAGAAGAAAAATAGGAAGAGAAAGAAGGCAGATGATAAATATTGGGTTTGTGAGGAGGAAGACCACGGAAGAAGAGGAGGATGTTAGGGGACAGCAACAATGATATTTACGGTGCTGAAGACAGGAAGTAGCTTATCTCGCTAACCACTGGTGTGATCCGCGTTTTCCACATTGTTTTCTGTAATAGCAGTATAACACTATTGCATGTTAAACTGAATCTGTAAATAAAAAGTACAAAGACTTACTTGTCACAATAGTTCACACTACAAGTTTGCCACACCTAAGTTTATGGATTCATAAAATTGTTTGATAGCTGCTATTCTAACTAAGTTCTTAGTTTTACCACTCGTAGTAGCCTCTTGTCCCATCCGGCAAAGTTGACCATGTCACCTTCACTGAGATTAATGCAAAATCAGTCTTTATTTCCTGGGTATCATGCCCATGGGTTTTTGTGTTGAACGAACAGCAATGTTGGTCGGAACTGGATAACAGTGAGCCTAATTTGAACTTCAAATCTATCGAAGAATCATTCACTACAGCAACCACAGCCCTCCTTAAGCCACATGACTTGGCTATGGCACCATCAAAGAGCTGGATTTCCTTATTCAACCCACTGGTTAAACAACCAAGAAACAAACTGAAACTGTTTTGCACTTCCGATATGAGGACCTCTATAGTAGCCTCAACCGCATCATCAAGACGTGCCAAAGTTAGAATAACTGCACCACAATCACCAGGGATGCGCATTGTAAATGGATAATTCCATGAGCCTGCAAGGCCTATCATTGATGCACCATCAATCAGATGTAGGTCATCCTTTTCTTGTTCACCTGTCTTGATCCTCATATCATATTCGATTAGAGCAAGGTCCATCATATGGATCCCTCGCTTAGGGCCAGCCATGTTGATGAGAGAACCCTACAAATTATTATATTCAGTACTTCATATTAAAGTAGGAAATATCTAAAGCTAAATGTTCCCTTATGATGTTTCACTTGTAACAACATTTAGTTAAAGGAATATTTAACAAATAACCGAGATCTTTGTCACATGAAACAAAATGGTTACAAAGTGCATAATGTGGTTGGAGAGCCAGGAAATCAGCCACCTTTATTCATATGATTTTGTTTCAAATCCCAAATATTTACAAGAGCCTGTATGAAATGAGAAGAGAAAAAAAAAAGATGATTTTATTGGTGATGGGATCATTAATGCTATGAACTTTAATATGCCTATAAACAAAAGAAAAACAACTTTTGTCGTGTACTGAGCAGCAACCAAGAGTACAAAACTACAGTCTAATTTTGTTTGGAATACATGATACTCCCTTAGTTTCAAAAAAATAAAATATTTTTCTCATACTAAACCATCATTTCATAATATTGTACTCCTTCCGTCAATCAATGTAAGGCAAGTTTTGAAAGGAGAAAGTGTCTTCAGAAGTAGATTTTGACCTTCAACTTCTCTTAACATTATATTGTGAATTGCTATAAAACCAACATCATCTTAAAAGTATTTCGAGAATCAATCTATTGATGCAGCTTCGGTACATTAAACAAGCATATTCGACTACTGTTGGCCAAACTTTATAAGTCCAGCATTTCAAAATAAAAATACACCTTTCATTGATGGCAGAGGGAGTAGAGGCTTATACGATCCAAAGTTTTATACTGCTATTCCAATGTTTGGGCAGATAATCACATGGAAACAATTTTTTCGGCAGCCTGGCAAGATATTGCATGGGAGTTATCACACAATACATACCTACGGAGCAACACAATAAACCAACCCTATATATGGTTATTGATTGAGGATTTTTTTCGAACGATGCAGGAGAGCTGCATGTGATTTCATTGAGAATAAAAACAATGGAGGAGGCAGAGCCTGCTCCTCCAAGAATCAAGAGTAGAAACTGAGCTTTATGTTCCACTAAACAATTCAAAACACAGTTAGTACAACAATCACAATCTGTCCCAACTTTAATGATATAAAAGAGATTAGTTGTTGTAGTATACTATCGAGCGTATGTGATGTTCCAATCTCATATGTTCTATCTATACAAGTGAATAAGTTAAGCCTTACATTATGAAATGAACAATGTAACTTAATTAAGGAATAAACCTACTTAACCCCATAAGCATCAAGGTTCATCTGCCTAATGCACTTGTGTACAAAATCTACCATCTAAATGATTCTTAAGGGATGGATTTTGGTGGTGGTTTTGCCCATGTGGCAGTATCCACCTAACAAGCCATGTGGGTGAAACCGCCTCCAAAGCAGCACCAACGTGGTTTATACTTGACGAGATTAAACAGATAAACTGATACTAGGGGAATTTAGGTACACTTATCCCTTGAAATAATGAAAGGTAAGTACGGATATGATCATGTGCACCTGCTTCGCAGTCATGGGTTCATCCCTGCTAAAATTGACGACATAATTAAGCAGTGGATCCACATTATCCCGCACTGCTATGTACCCATATAACTCTACTAAGCCACCATCCACAGAAATTTCAGCCAACTCTAATGACAAAATTTGCAGCATGCCACTAGGTTGATGTCGAATGCAACTTCCATCGTGAATGATACAATCTGTGGGATCTGATAATGCCATTGCCTCCAACCGAGCTACATAAAAAGTAAAGTCATATTATAAGTTTGATGGAATTTAACACAGAAAAAAATAATTAATATTCGAAAACAAAGTAAATATGCTATTTGAGGATTACATGGACCTATTGGAAAAATTTTCCCATTGTCCTTTCCATGTACTAAGCACAAAGAATCTATGTTGTTTTTCCTACGAATCGTGCTACCTCAAGAGTTCTTTAGAAACACCCAAAGAGACCATTGCCTCGAAAAGCTTGTCAGCTGCTTCCAGTGAAAGTTTTGTTTTTCTTGAACACGCTGATGTTTTTCTTGAACAAGAAAAAGGTTTAAGAAACCCAAGGTACAGCCAGGTTTTTAAGGAAGAACCCAGTAGCAGGGGGGAAAAAACAGAAACAAAAAGCACCTAAAAACCAAAGGTGGATAGGACTTGACCCAGAAAACTCCTAACAGAAACTTAAACCTGCAAAGGGGGCAGGGCGAGGAGATGAGAGACTCCTCTAGCTCCAGCAACTCCATACACGCATCTCCTCTATCAGAACTGACAGCACTCAATTGAGGTTAGGGAGAATCCCATCAAACACACACCGATTTCCATGACTCCAGATTGATCTTCGAGCCTTTTTTAGCCTGACTTTCTATTGCTTGCTACTTCCCACCAGTCATCAAAGGAAACCTCTAGCTGTGGGGTCAAAGCCTGCAAGCCGACTCTCTGCAGTACACAGAACCAAAATTGTCGGGTGAAGACGCAAAAGACAAGAAGATGATCAATTGTTTTCTCTTGGTCACACAAAGAGCAGCGTCTGGATGTGGAAAATTTTTATTAGCAAGGCAGTAGGCTGTCCAACATCTGTGGTGGGCTACCAGCCATATGGAGAATTTGCATTTGCCAGGGGCTGCTTCCAGTAAAAGTATTGAGCATGGGACTAATAAGGACTAAAGGGAGGGGATATCAACACAAACTGCATGGCCTCTTTTGTCCCAAAAAACATACAATGTGAGCCATGTATTTAGATGAGACTGCAGGCTAGGAGTGGACTCGGATGATTTCCAGTTCATTGATCCTACAAGTCAGTAACTGTGTGTGCATTCATCACTCAAAATTAAGAAATTACTCAGAGCAGCAGCAAAACACCTCTTCCTCATTCCACTTTCATATCCAACATGAGGTCAGAAGCAATTGATGTTCTACACACAACAGCAAGAAGGAGATTAGATGAGCATTGAAGAGGATTAGGGTGGTGGATTCAACAAAGAAGATAACAACAACAAACAAACATTGATAACAATCAGTGAGGCAATATCTCTTTCTGTGCAGGAAGTACTTCTGTAAAGCAGCTAAAAGAATCAGTTACAATATTTCTAGTTAAGTGGTGCACATTTTGGAAAATGGTAATCCAATCCTCATACTAAATAAACAGGGGCATTGGAAGGTTCAGCTGGCCCCTTTCAGACCTAATAGTCCTTTAGGTTATGTATAGTATGTGAACTGCTGAGGACTTGTGCTATTGCTGGTGTCATGCTGACAGCAGACTTGAAAATCTTGTATTATTGGCAGATTGTGGCTGCATGCACGTATGGATACTTTAAAACTAATGGTAAATAAATCAGCGTGACTACCCATTTTTTTTATTCTTATTGCACTTATATCTGTCATTTTCATGTGTATTATGCCGTTCAAATACATGCTCAATAGCTTTGCACTTATATCTGTCATTTTCCTGTGAATGAGTGTTTAAATACACGCTTAACGCTCAAAGGCTGTGCCATGGTCACAGTTTTACTACAGGGTTTGATATGGAAGTAAATTTGTAGAAGAAATCATTACTTCACTCAATTTCACATGGGAATTTAGGCATTTATGCAGTGGGTCCTAGTCAACAAAGCTGTACATGCCACCACCGTCTCTCCCATCAGGTAGCATGGCAAATTGCTATGTGTGCAAACAGTGCCAAATTAAAGAGCTTGCAAAAGGTTTGTGGAAGTGCTAACTATCGTCCAAGTTTCACGACCCCCATTCCCCAATGCAATTACCTCATAACTTAAAAGAGTGCTAGGAGAGGAAGGTTTTGCACATGGCAGGCAGTGGCTGCATGGCTCCTTATATCAATGATCTCCAGGATCACAAATTCACAATTAAACATATACACCTTTAGGATATGGAAAGAGAGCTGCTATGTTCAAGGAACAAATAAAAATATGAAAAGGTTTTTGTTTCCACTTACTCTCATTATGGTCTGCAGTACAATACTGTTTTTTCCACCATGTATCGCCCATGCTGTATATAGAACCATCACGGTGCTACTTCTTGCAAGTACATTATTCACAGTATATCCTTCATCATCACTGACAACGATTTTGCCCTTATGATCCTCAGTTGTGCTACTTCCATCTTCCTCAGTGACAGTGTGCTTCACAATTTCCCCACACGTCTCATGTTTGACATATATAACCTCCGAGGTTTCCCAGCAAGCATCTTTATCACTAGTGTCATCTCCAGCTATAACCCCCAAGATTGCACCCCTTTTCTCAATGTTGTCCAAGGGAAGATTAATAACGTTGGCAGAAGAGATGGGCAGCAGCCTCTTTGGTTTACCAGACTCATCATCTTTTACTCGACTGATGGTGGCCATGTTCTGAGGTCCATAAGGAAGTCTGAATAAAAAGCTAATCTCATCATAGACATATATAATATGGTACTATCAGTCAAAATTGAAATTGTACTCCCTCCGTCTCATAATAATTACACATCTAGTTTCTTGAAAAGTCAAATGTCTCTAATTTTAACCAAGCATATATAAAAATATAATTATGTCTACGATGTGTAACAAGTATCATTAGATTGACATTGAAACCTATTCTTTTAATAAATTTATTCGGAGATCTAAGCGTTGATATTATTTTTGATATACTTGGTCAAAATTAAAAAAAAAATGACTTCTCAAAAAACGAAATGTGTAATTATTTTGAGACAGAGGGAGTAATAGATAATCTAAGACTGAAATCGATTTCTCTTTTGAGAGTCTCTATCCTGTCTATTTTGGGAGTCATGGGATGGAATAAAAAAAATTTTGCTCATTTGCTTTGAAAAAACATCACAATAGCAAGGGTAAATCAAAATCAGATAATCAGTCGCAGTCGGTCAGAATCCAGATCCCAAAACTATAGCAACTAACTATAGGCTCAAACATTAGCATAAAAAAAAAACATATGTCTCCCATTCCCCTTCAAAAAACATATAAGAAATTAAGAAAGGTAAACGAAAACCCAAAGGTTGCAGCAATCAAAATCGATACAAAAACTATAGCAAGGCGCAAAATTTAGCATCAGGTCAAGGAAAACACACCTGAAAACACGACTGACAGGTGGATTGGGAGGCACCATGAGTGGGGAAACTCGTTGTTCAAGCGCTGGTGACAACCAGCGAGTCGTCCCAGATGCCATGAAAGAGAGGGGAAATCGACCAGGGAAGGAGAGGCGGTGCATTGGGGTAGCAGAGGTGCCGAGGTTAGGGTATCCGAAGAGACGTACTAGAACAGGGCAGATGACTTGCGTCTGAGGGAGCGGCGGCGGCGAGGTATTGGGGAAAATAGCCCAGCCGCCTGATTGTGCCGCTTTTCTCCGCTCCATGCCTCCACCTACAACTACAAAGCGTGAGAAAATGTCACCACATGTCTAAATAAGCCAGTCATTGGCATTCAGAGCATCTTCGGGCCTCAAGATTTCTAACACGATAGCATGTTATTTGTGATTACTTGTCAGCATCTGCTAGATCATGAGAGCTACTCTTTGTCTGCTGGCTCCGTTTCTGTCATATTTCAGTTTTGTTGTTGTCCTTGACATCTAGTCACTACATTCGCTGGGATGATCAGCAGAACACTGTCAGTTTCAACAGACTTAAGCTTATAACATAAAACTCCTCTCTTTGCATAGATGTCTTTTCCTCATTGCTTCCTTCAGTAGGTTTAGATTATGCCTCACAAATTGTGATGACCCTACGATTCTGGCATTTCAATCTTTGTTTGGGGGGATCTTGTCCTGGGTTTCATGTTCATCCAGTCTCTTCATGTCAGTTTAGTTTTTCCCTCACAGTGACCCTGTGAGTCTGGCAGTTTAATCTTGTTTGGGGGAATCTCCTCCTGATTTCATGTCCATAAAGTCTCTTCACGTCCAGGAGAACATATTTTGCACGGATATCCCTCCATTATCAAGTTTGCTCCGTCTTAACATGAAATGCTGTTGGAAAATAGCTTTTGATTTGTCTCTCATGGCGAACAGGACGTGCAAGCTGCCTAACTTGAGTGAAACTAGCTCTAGAAGCATGGTTTGAACTTAGAAGGCCCACGTTTCCTGCTCTTTCTCCAAACTGAAATTGGTTCTGTATAAAACAGAGTATGTTAAGTGACAGATGCACGCTATGTGTAAACGATTCTGATATGGCAAATGATAGTGAGCAGCAGTTAACTCAGCTTTCTATTCCTGATGAAGATCAGCAAGTGCAAGTGAATTTGAGTTCAAACCTTTCTCATCACAAAACTTACCTATGAACTCAGAAGTTGCAGGTGGTCCTGAGCATGGGAGAAACTAACAATGACACGGGGTGAGTGGGCGTGCGAGTTGTAGGCGTTTGTGTTGTATCAGAGACAAGTTACCCCTGAGACAACCCATCGAGCATCATATATCCTCCACCATCACCACCCCAACAAGGCAAAAGAAAACACCAGCTCAAAACAGAGAAGAAAACAGAGACTCACATTGAGGACACTCCTCGCAGGAGGAGCCATCAGAGACAAATCAAGTCAACTGAGGAATTACCATTGGTGATTAAGCTAAAGGTTGTAGAGCAGAAGTTCCCCCAAATTCCTAATATGGAAGCATGTTGCCAGTGCATGTGATGCAGGACTCGGGTATCAGCCATTATTCCTGTCTGCTGGCTAAAATAAATTCAACAATAATTTTCATTTTTTGGTAGTTTAATGAATGTCAAGTACCTTCTGAGGACAATGAAGATGTACTTGATCGACAGAAAATTCCCGTCGGCTTTCAAGAGAACAGACATGACCTAGGATGGACTCCTGTCGGCTGGCTAAAACTGAAGAAATCTTGCAGAACAAAGAAGATAAAATCACTAAATAAAAGAATCATCTGCAGCTGAGAGGTTTTGTTTATCTTTTGTTGCTCTAGCCTTTCTTTTTTCTTTTTTTTTTTTTTTGCGAAACTTTTGTTGCTATACCAGCTGCACTATCTGGTGCTTTATAGCTAAAATGGTGGAATTTGAATGTTTGGTACTTGACTAATCTTCTGGGTTTGTATATCTATTTCTAGCTTCCGTGTGTTGGCTTGGCCCATCCTATATGTCTGGTGCTACTATTCATTTCACTAGAAATTTTTGCGCACCATGAGAAAGCTGTCGTGGAGCATTTTTTATAAGCAAGTATTATGAAAGTCACTCTTTTTTGTGGAGAAAATTTTACTTACACCATCAATAGCCAGGAGGAGGCACAATCAAGAGTAAAAAAGCGTCAAGCCACGCCTTAACAACCGGTCTCATCGAGGGTTATCCATCTTATTCTGGTAAGAGTACACCCTCCGTTCCGAAAATATTGTCGCTCTAACGCATGCATGATGTACCAGAAAGAAAGTCGTTTTAGCTGCCTCTGACACCAGCCACTAGGCTTTTCAGGCCACCACTATTCTCGGTCTGCCCATCGCTCGGCCCCCATTGATTCTTACTGGTATCCTCTGTCTCTCTCTCTCCACGAGAGCCACACATCGTTTGCATCCGCTCCGCTCAACGCTTCTACATGCTGCATCAAAGAGGAGACAAAAGCTATGCAAGGAAGAGAGCAGACACACGTAGAGGAGCACAGATCTCTGTCCCTAGTTTCTTGGTCTCCGTGTCCGTTCCCAGAACGACGCTATTTCTGGGACGGAGGAAGTATGTACAAGGCGACCTGCTCTAGTCAGGCACCAGGCCTATGAGTTACAAGTCGCTGTGTGGAATGCTTGTGGTATCACTTCGGCTATGAAAAACAGCTGCTGTAGCCACTTGCAGCCGTTGCTACAGTGTTTTTATGTAAGGTGATAATATAGTAGAGTAGCTACTTATACCGATAGTAGACTCTATTTCCCAGAATTGCCGCCTTAACAAATCAAGAACTTAGATCGATTGTTCTTGGCTTCTTGCCATACACCACATGATAGCGTGGCCAAAAAGTTACCAGTTAACGATAGATACTTACTGGAATCTTACAAATATGACAAATGGCCAACAAAAAGACCAATTCCCAGTTTTTTGTTAAAAAAAAAGAAGAAAAATATTTTTTTTACCTGCCATAGGAAAGAAAACGAAAGCCTTAAATTTACTGTCTTTTTCCTCTGCTTTCTCTCTCACCCACCAGCAACCATCCAATTCCTGTACCATAGGATGATGGACACCACAACACGTGGTTCATCAACATGATCATGCCTTGCCTTGTCGTCACCGGTCCTTCCCCAACCTACCAACCAGACCAGCTAGGATTGAACCTCTGACGTCGATCTCTGTCACCGCCCCCACCCGCCCATGCTCTACTCTACTGGTCCCACACGCCAGAGCCCCATTCCGCTGGTACGCCGCCATCGCCGACAGGTGGGGCCCCTCCAGTTCGTCGTCGCTCTCCCACTCGGCGAGCCGTGCCCGTCTGCTCCTCCTCACCTCCATCTCCATGCTCCTCGGCGCGACACTTATCTTTCCAGCTCACTGACCCTCTCTTTCACAATCACACGCACATCTCGCATTCCATTGCTCTCTTTGCTTGCTTCCGTCCTCATGTCGTCTAGCTCTATCCAACTCCAACACGGCTGCCGACGATAAATACATCTCACACTCTCTCGAGCTGGGCTCAGCTGAGCTGAGCTGCCACCATTTGAGAGGATTGTTGGAGCTCGATCGGCCGAGCAGAGCACGGACAGTGTGTGTGTCTGTCTGACATGGCAGCGCTCTGGCTAGCGAGAGCGTCGTCCCAGCTGGCGCGCCGTGCCGCGAGGAGGCTTCCTGCCCGCCACGGCGGCGCCGGAGAACCCACCAGTCCATGGTTCTTGGGAGCGGTGCCGCCGCCGGCCCTTGGATCACCGGCGGAGACAGGCCGCCGGGGCTTCTGCTCGGTCCGGCGCTTCGCAGGGGAGAGCAGCGCTGCTGCTGCCGCTGCTGTCGAGGAGGAGCCGGAGAACG
>JAKNSH010422037.1:0-17527 GCA_027790015.1 Cymbopogon flexuosus
AGCCCATGATCCTTACACTAACATTCTAGTCTTTGATCATATAGTACATGTAATATGTGGTCATATTTCTGATTTCTTAACAAGTACACTACTCTTCCATTATAGAACACATGTAATTAACTAGGAAATGGGGCGCGCTTCGCTGCGCCCGTGTTTTCCTTTTGATATTAGATCATGTTGGGTACATCGTGTGTGACGTGGTGACATTGGTGACAATTGAACTGGGTAAGCTGTGCGTTTCTGAAGATGTTGATGCTTTCGGTAATGCAGGGCTCACATGTGTTAGCTGGGTGGCCGTTTTCGACAACGCGCATACATATAATAAGCTGAACATGACAGACGACGATGGCATAGAGGACTGATGCCAATCTGTAACCGATATTGTTGTTGGCTGAATAAAACAACATGAATTAATTATCTATGAATATTTGTTGTGTGCGTTATTAGATGAATAAATGAACTCGGTCGATGGCACATCAACATTCAAAAAGCCTGAACTTTAAAATTGTGAATGAACTCCGAATGCTTTACCAATGTCGATGGCACATGCACATTCAAAAAGCCTGAACTTTAAAATTGTTTGGAGCACACAAGACTATAAAATTGTTTGGAGCACACAAGAAAGCAGCAAAGCACACGCATAATGAGGGTTAAAAACATGGCAAGAATAGGACGGAGGCGGCGCAGACCTGGTGGAGGCAGACTGTCCGCACCGGGGGACTGTAGAAGTTCCTGGAGGAGCACTTTACCGCGAACCAAGCTACAGCTGGCTACTGTAATTCATCTAGAAGCGTTCAGGACGGCCCCGCAGCGGGAAAGGCATCCGGAACGCGCCGCGCCCGTAGTGAGGACCTCCGCCCGCCTTCGCGAGGACAGCCGCCGCGCCCGTCGGGAGTCCGTTGGTCGGCCGCCGCCGCGCTAGTAGCAGGTCCGCCACGCACCCGCCGCGAGCAGCAACCACGGCCAGCAGCAGGCCCGCGCCGGTGGCCGGTGGGAGAGGATGGCCGCGACGCCGCCTGGTCCGGCGAACCGGAGGTGCCGAGCTCGTGACCGGCGCGGACGTTCTTGCGACGGCGGGCCTCGCGCGTGCCTCGCCCGACCCCGCCGTGGCCGGAGACGGGCGGCGCCGCCGCCGTGCAGCGCCGCCCCGCGCGTCGCCCGACCCCGCCGTGGCCGGAGACAGGCGCGGCCGCCCCACCTGAAAACCACCCCGCCTCGGCCTCCCCTCACCTCGCAGCAATGGCGCGTAGAGAGCAGACAGGGGCACCCGGAGCAGGCAGCAGCGTAGAGAGCAGCGGAGCACACACCGTAGCAGCAATGGCGCGCGCGCCGGAGCACGCAGCAGCGCAGAGGTGGTGGCGGCCGCCCTCCTCCTCGCCGCCTCGGAGCTCGGCCGCCCTCCTCTCCGCCACGGAGGTCGGCTGCATCCGCGTGCGCTCGCCGAGCACGCCGCGCCCTCTGTAGGCCGCCTCCGCGCGAACGAAGCTTGCCCTCGCCCTCGCCCGCCGCGGCTCCGCCCGCGGAGGTCACCCGCCGGAGCTCCGCCCCCGCTCGCGGCGCTCGCCCGCCGCGGCTCCGCCCGCCTATGTCACCCGCCGGGGCTCGGCCGCCCGCGCGCCCTCGCCGGCGCGGCCCCCGCGCGCTCTCGCCCGCTGGCGAGCAGAAGGAAGAGGACCGCGGCCACCGTCGATCCTGGCGTCGGAGTATCCTAGCCGCCGCGGCGTGGCACAACAGCCGCGCGTCCAACCGGCTCCGGTGTGGGGACCCCGAGGCCCTTCTCTCCCCGGACCGGCTCCGCCGCCGGGGGGGCGCGCGGAAGCAGACGATGAACCAGAACCTGCGTATAAGATGGAGGGAGAAATCATCAGATCGGGCAACGACATCGTACAGAATAAAGGAAGGACGTAGCAACGGAGGACGGCGTTGTCGTCGGCGAACGGAGAAGACGAACGAAGGCAGCCCGCACCCATGGCGGCGACGGAGGCACACAAAGGCGCAGCGTGGATGGGAATGGCGTCGCTGCAGCACAGGTGGAGCAGTGGGGAAAAGGAAGGGAAGTGAAGAAATGAGAGCGGATGCATTTAAGTGGAGGCGGGTGATGCGGCGATGCCGCATCGGCGCTGCGCGTGGAGGCGCGCGCCTCCCAGCTGGGGCGACGACGGCTCCGAGGCTGGACGGGTAGGAGTGCTGCGATTCGGCCAGAGCAGAGACGGGCCCATGAATCATGAGACAGGGATAGCAGGCGTGCACACGCACGAGCTCCACTCGCTGCGCGGCGATAGAGCGGAGGGGCCTGGCCGTGTGGACGTGCAGGAGGAGGCGGGCCCGTGAGGCAGTCCATCAGAGCAGAGGAAGCAGACGCCGTTGGAACTCAATACGCACGGAACGGAACGGACGACCGTACATCTACAGTAATCAGGATGGCTGGCTGATCGCGGAATCTAGGAGCTATATAGAGTTTCATATTTGTAGTTATGTAGATTTCTAATTTCTTGATAACTTTTTCCTGCACTGTTGATCTAAGAAATTCTATGTCAAGTGTGCATGTAATGTCTCTCAGGGCAGTTGTAGCCCAAATATTATGAACGGTTTCCATACTTGCCAAGCCATATAAACATTAGACAAAAGGGATTATATTTACCATGGAACAGACGACGCATGGAGACCGACCGACCGTCGGAACAGACGACGCATGGAGGCCGCTGCAAAGAGGAGAGGAGGTGGATCGAACCTTGTTATCCTTTGGTTACTTGGTTTTGATCCATAAAACCTGAATTGGTGTTGGGTCCAAAGAGAGGCCATTTGGATAGTATTTATGGCTCGGTTCGACGAACCGCTGGGGCGAGCCAACCCACGCCCGTCTTGAAAATCAAGATACTCCCGCGCATTCCCCACGTGACATGTTTCCTTTACTATCTATATTACCTTACAACGAACCAAATGTCATTTGTATATATTTAAGCGCATAACATAGAATATATATATCCATATAAAAATTAAAGTGTTATAATTTGAAGTAGAGGGGGATTGTATCCTAAACTCAGACACCAACCACCTTTTTTCAGAATTACTTGTTCGATTCTAAACTATAAAATGTTTTTGCACACTTTTCAAAATTACTTGTTTGATTCTAAATTATAAAATATTTTTGTTTTCCTAATTACATTTACTAGCTCTTCTATATACATGACTTGTGCATGTACCCTCATGTTGCCGCCGCCGCCCTCCAAGTATAAGCCGAAGAACTCGAGACCGTCGAGGCGGCCGTAGAACCAGCGGCGCCGTGAAGTTCTTCGGTTGTGCCTCCAACACTGTGTGCTTCTAGTACACGGGCACCATCCCCTCGGCCGCCGTCAAACTCCATGTGCAGTGCCATGTACGTCTTCCCGAGCCGCCGCCACAGCACGGCACCGTCATGGCCGGTCTTGAGGCTGCTATCGAAGGTGAGTGTGGCCTCACGCGTCTAGTCCCCAAGGTTGGCCGGTGTGGCGTGTCAGACGGGGAACAAGGACGGGAGGTGCACCACGACGTGGTCTACGCCGAGTCGACGACTCGACGTGGATTCAGCCCAGGGCAAACACGGCGTTGGTCGCGTACACAACACCGGCTCGAACGTCGCTGCGGACCCGGCCGTGTGTGTGTCATGGTGAAGCTGTTATTGTTAATAAGCTGCATCGTTAACTCTTCGATGTCCTCCCTTGGCCCAGTCGACTAGGAGCACCGCCAACGATACTACATAGAGTAGGACGACTGCAACCCGTAATATCCATTGGGACCGAAGGGGTCACTGGGTAATGGAAATGGAGCAACCGGTGCTCCTAAACTAACTAGATGGATGCGTGGATCAGATACAGTTCGCTCCATAGAGATCAACCATCCCTATTTTTACTTGATTTCGCAATTTGCTGGTTGCATGAATACGAGGGAAACAAATTATAACAGTAGCAGCATAAAAGCAACTACAACAGATATGTTATTCTTATTGGATATCCTATTAGTATTTTAGAGTAAAAATTAAACTCCAACGGATGTGCTATATGGTTTTATAAAATAGCAAACATGTTATCTCTGAAATATCATTGGTTATATATATATATATATATTGTGGATCTCTTCTTTTTTTAAAAAAAATTTCTATTTTATAAAATAGCTAAATATTAAAATTTAGCTATTGATTTAAGCCAAACCGTTGGAGTTGCATAATATGATTGGACTCACGGAGGCGGCGGCATCGACTGTGAATGGTCCGTCATTGGTTGTGAGGTATCTCATAACGGACTTTTTTTTAATAATAAAATCTCATAACTGACTTGGATCAACCAAACAGCTGTGTTGTCATTTGACTGATCCCCCTCCCTTATCTGATTACTTGCTAAACCAAACGCCATGTATGTTGAGATACACATAATAAAAATAATTATATTTATTTATTTTAAAAAATTAAAATTGCTTATAAATTTGAGGCGTATCATCACCCACGATCATCATGCGATCAACGCGGCTCCACCCGTCGTCGCCCGCTCCGTCCGGGACCGTCCCAATTCCGTCGTTCCAGCCAACCAACCTAGGATACTGACTTGAGTACTCGACGACGAGCCCAGATAACAGCGACCGGCGAGAGTGGAGACCCACCCACGTAACCGCGAGCCGTCACACACCACCAACCAGCACGGCGCTGCCCGTAATAAATGCGAACGCAGCAGGCGTGGGGGCGCGGGGCGGTGGCGCGCTTGATGACGCTATTGAATCGCCGCGCGGGCCACGCCTCTTCTCCCCACATGCTCCGCGCCTGCTCATCGTCCTTCTCCTCTTATACCGTCGTCGCCCTCTCTCGCCTCCGACGCCACTTCACCTCTACTTCCTGCTCCTGCTCCTCCTCCCCAGGTCGGCCACTCCACTTCCTCGTCTCTCTCCTTTTGTTTGTTTCGTTTTCGGATCAGCGCCAGCTGTTCGTCGTTTTGCCTCAAGGACGTCACCCGCTCGAGCTGGCGAATTTCGGCGACTCAAAAATCAATTTCCATGTTGTGGTTTGGTAGAACGGAAGGTGTTCGTCGTTTTGCCTCAGCCGCTCGGCGGATGCCTTGGGTTGAAGGTCGTAGGTGTAGCTGTGACTGCGGATCAACGAGATTGATGAGCAGATTGCCTTGATAATGCATAAACGGTCCAATTGGGCAGTCTATGGTCCAAATTGTGGACCAGCGAAGTACTGGGGATACAAAGGGGGTTGTCCTATGTTTCTAGTGGAATAGTAGGTTTGAAACTTCCTGTGTGTCTCAGGGTGTTAGGCGACCATGGTGCTCGGGCAGGATTCTCATAGACCTGCGTCTTTTGTTAGATGCCATTGAATTGTTGTGCTGCTTTCTAGTAACCACAGCTCTTGAATGGCTGAGCATGCGCTTCATGGGTTTATCAGTGCACATCATTTGGTTTGTTAGTCATCAAATTTGCATGCTGTGGTTTGAAGCTTCTAGCTGAATAGGTCAATTATTGCACAATCATTTCGTTTTTGCTCTCTAACATTTCCATTTCCTTATTCTGTTCTTTAGCATACAGTGCCAGACAGGAGACCCATACATTCATGGAGGTGGTTCAAGAAGTCCTTAAGCATGGCTCAGCAGATGGGGTCCGTGCTGTCATCAGAGCTGACAAAAAGGGCTACAGCCTAGCCCAGCTCATTGCAGCCTCTTTTGATGTCCACAACATTCTGTGCAGCAAAAATGTACCACAGCTCCTTCAACGCTCTGCATATTCATTTAAGATTTCCCATTCAGTGACATTTCGAGGGGTTCTCATATGATTGTTTTCTTAACTTCCCTTTTCCTTTGTCGGGGTGCAATATGATATAATTTGCAGTCATAAATAACGTGGGAATCCTTACGAAATTCATTAATGCAAATAACATCTAAGTTCAGAATTCATCAAGACGCTGAAGCAGTCCTGCTGAGTGCACATAGGAAGCTGGGAGGGTATTTCTGGTGTATGTGTTCCGCAGGATTGCTCTGAAAACTGGCTGGAAGATCTTTATTAGAGGATGCTGTATCAGATGTTTGAACCTTGCATGTTTGCAACACCCTCATCAGTGTCTTAATTCCACAAGCTTTCCTGTAAATTTGTCTCCTAAATTCCGAATCTGTTTACCAAGATAATTGCTGCCCCTCAAGTTTAATTATGAGAATACAGGGACAAACTGGATCCCACTTGAGGTTTTTAGACCTGGTTTTTCCTTAAAAACTTGGCCAATTCTATTCTACTTAATTGAAAGGCAGAACTCCTGCCATTACGTTCAAAGAAAAATGGATCCCACTTCCCCAGACATTTTGTTTTGGCTTAGTAGTTTAATGCATAAGTTAACTGCAAGTAACTTTGTTGATCATATCTACAGGAGTTTGCTTAGTCAATTTTGTTACTACCAAATAGTTTAATGCATTAAGTCTACCTTACAGAGCTCTGTTAAACATAAACTGTACTTGTTCTGTTAATCTTTTTAATGCCTACTGATAATACACAAGCAAACCTCACCCTTTCTGTTCTTTTAGATGACACACAATGGAATACAAGATTCTTCTTCCAAAGGAATAAATGGAACAGGATTCCTTCATGGAGCTCGTGTTGGCATTGTGGCTAAACCCTCTCCTGAATTTGTTGCTGGGGTCTTTGGAACCTGGCTTTCCGGTGGAGTTGCTGTACCCCTTGCCCTTAGCTATCCAGAAACTGAGCTTCTTCATGTCATGAATGATTCGGTTTGTTCCAAGCTTACAGCAACATTTCATATTGCAACATATCATTATAGAAATGAAACTCTACCATTTTCTGTTGTCATGTTATGATTCTATTTGATCTTTTCTTGTAAGTATAATGTTACAAAAGAAAAACAAAGCACTATGCAGATGTAGATAGCAGTGTTTATTGACTCTTAAATAAATTGGTCACGCGGGATGATTGGACATCTTCTAGCTTACACATGTGTACAAACTTCATATACAAATCAAAGCATTTTTTGTGGCTGAAGCAGATATCTCCTAATTGGGTTTGCACACCTGTGCACTTGAAAAGATTCACAAAAAAGGACAAAAAATAAAATAAAATAAAATAAAATAAAATAAAATAAAATAAAATAAAATAAAATAAAGAAAGACACAAAAGACTTGCTGTAGGAATTTGTGCAAAATAATGATGTTATATGCTTCACAAGAAAAACTTAGTTTAAAAAGATTTTGATCTTTTGTCCTTATTTTGCACTGTGCATATTTCATAATGTTATAATCTTTTGCAAGTGCTGCACATGTTCTATTATGAACTACAATGTATATGAACTTTAAAGAGCATCAAAATCCAAGTCAATTTGTTGTTTTAGTTTCTAATTTCTGTGACTTATAGGATATTTCTGTGGTTTTAAGCACCAAGGAGCATCACGAAGTCATGGAGAACCTTTCTATCAAGTGTTCTGCTTATTGCTTTCTTCTTCCACCTATCACTAGTATACCTTCAGAAATAAATCCCCAAGAGGTGACTTCATCAGTCTCTACTTTAATAACTCAGATCAACAGTTCAAAGAAAATCAAAGGTGAATCGCTCCCCCCACCCCCCCACTCCCCGCTCTCTCTCTATCCCCTGCAACTTTAACTTCGTGGCTGATATTTGTTGCCATTTCTATAGTTCCCTTCTTTCAACAATTGTTTTTATACTCTCCTTTTATGTCTCTACTATTACTTCCATACAACCCTGAGCACTTACTAATAATTCCAAATATTTGTCTGCTTGCTCCAACTAACTTCTATTTTGTGGAGTTTGATTATGCAGGTGATGATCCTGCTCTTATCCTTTACACAAGTGGCACAACTGGTAAACCAAAAGGAGTAGTTCACACCCACAAGGGCATACTTTCTCAGGTGCGCTTTTCATCTTTAAATAGATATATAAATGGTTCTATAAACTGTTGAACAATGTACAGAAGCCAGAAGGTAATATTTTTTTATATTGTTGATCCTGTTTCTGTATTTTTGCCACATTTCCATGATTTTGCTTTTACAGTTGATTGATCTAAGAGTTTAATGGTTTTGCGTGACTTGTTTTTTATTTCCTGTATGATCGTTTTAGATGGCATGATAGATAGACGATGTAGTGTACCTAACATTTATCCTCACTGATTTGGCAGGTTCAAATTCTATCAGAAGCGTGGGGATATCAAAGTGAAGACCAATTTCTGCACTGTCTCCCACTGCATCATATCCACAATGAATGCTGTTGCTATTTAAGTTTTTAGCACTATTCATTTGCTGATATTTCGTACTGCTTCCCCCCACCCCACCCCCCCAAGCCCACACCTTTATTTTGATTGCAGTATTCAATGTTCAGCAACACAGATTAGCAGCTGCTTAGGCATATTAATGTTTTGCAGTAGTCCTGCATGAAAAGCTGAGATAGGTTAGAACAGCACAGTACAGTGCATAAACTAATACATTCCCAACATAGCACTCCATGTTAATATTTCTACTTGAAGTGGAGGAAGAAAATGTAAGCTGCTTGCTATGGATGCATGGGCCAGCTCCACATGGATCCTGATTCCTGACGTCCTGGGCATAGAGTGGTTTTTAGTGCTGTACTACATGATATCTTGTCTTCTCTCTTAGGAAAATGTTTGGTACCAATGGTTCTTTACTCTTCTTTCATTTTTTTTAGTTGTCATGTTCCTTCTGGATTGAAGCACTAAATACATGCATTTTTTTTATTTTGAACAGTGATAGTGTCCCTTGTTATGATTATGTTTGGGGGATCCATTTCTTTGTCATTATTGTCGAAGTCCTTAACTTTCAAGTGTACATGTGCATGGCCTTTTCAATGCTCTATTTGCGCCCCTTTATTCAGGATCAGTGGTAATTTCTCTCCCTATTTATCTCTAAATGCTCTATTTAGGAGAAAAATGCTCTTTGGTCAAAAGATATCGGGTTTGTTCGGGACCACAGTTGCAGACCGCACTGTGCAGTATGGGTACTGCAGCTGCCAATCCGTGGCACGGGAAACGTGAGCTAGTTCATCTCACGGTCCTGTTGTCGGATGCAGTCGATTCTTGCAGTCGTGGTGCCATGTGCAGTCGAGAGAATTGTCCGCATCAGGGCATTTGGCACATTTCTTTTCTTGTCTTTGCCGCCAACCGTGGTTTAGTCTAGGTGAACTGGTCTTCTGTAGCTATTGGAGATTTGGAGTTCTCTTCTGCGGACATAATAGATCCATTTGTATTTGATTTAGGAGGTGTAAACAATGAAGCTTGTTTCAGCAGCAGATCTACAAAGTTCCTTTCATTGTAATGTATATCCTTTGTGATCGCAGGTTGAGTTTATACCAAAATTCAGTGTAAGCGGGATATGGCAGAGATGGCGAGAATCATATCCCAGCGATGGTAGTAAAAATAAAGAGGCCATTACAGTATTTACTGGAGTATGATTCGCTGTCATAGCATAACAGTCTATCTTCAGAATATTCCAAACTACTATCTGTCTTAATATTGTTTGATACGTTAAGGTATTTTGATACTTCTTTTGTGGCAGGTTCCAACCATGTATACACGTCTGCTGCAAGGGTATGATAGTATGGATCCTGATCAACAGTCGGCCTCTTCTTACGCTGCAAAGCATCTGAGGTTAATGGTAAGTTCTTCATGTTCATTGGAAACAGTGTTAAGTCTTTCTCTAGTTCCCTTTGTTCCTGAAATCGTCACAGCTACATGCTATGTACAATACTTGAAAGCATTCAAATTTATGATGCATGGTTTAAGGAAATATCCATGGGTATGGACTCTTGGATTCTGCTATTGAATCTTTAAAGTCCAACATGCATTGTGGCTATGCTTGTTCAATCAACTGCACAATTCTAATTAAGGACCTTGGGATATGCTACGCTCCGTTTAATGACCAAAAGGTCCTAAATGTGTCTAAATTATCTCACTGACACCGAGTGTATGCGAGGGAGAGCTAAGAGCCTAAGATATACTTCTTTTCTTTATAGTTTCTTCATTTTTCACTTGCTGTGTATCGAAGTGATTTCCTGGTTTGTGTTTAACTCTAATAGCTGTATTCTAGTGAGTTTTCCTGTGGACCTTTTACAGCTCTACCATGGAAGTGATGCAATTATAAAGATTTTATCATTAATACTCATTGAATCACTGCAGATGTGTGGATCATCAGCTCTTCCATCCCCACTTATGAAGAGGTGGGAGGAAGTGACAAGCCACCGTCTTTTGGAACGCTATGGTATGACTGAGGTAAAAAATATTAACTCTTCCCCATCTAGTCAATACACTAATTAACTACATGACTCCTGATAGACTTAATATTGGTTACAGTTTGTCATGGCACTGTCTAATCCATTGCATGGTATCCGAAAAGAAGGTACAGTTGGTAAACCCCTTCCACGCGTTGAGGTATGATGAACAATTCATGGGAGTTAGAAGTATCATAAAAGCATTAGTTCTGTGTATTCTGCATTGCTTCATATCTTTAAAGCATCTTTCTGACTCAGGCCAAGATTATTATGGAGGATGGGACTGAAACTACAACTGGAGTTGGTGAGCTCTGCATTAGAAGTCCATCCCTTTTCAAGGAGTATTGGAAAAGACCAGAGGTATGATTATGCTGTTTCTACTTTTGCCAATTGATGATCATGGTGTACAATTTTGGAGGGAACATTCCATTTCTTTTAGGAAGGCCCTACTCCTTTGTCCTTACTAACTACAGCTGTAAACCATACGCAATGCCGTGTATTGTTTTTCAATACTTTGTAATTTTAAGATTGCTGGCATTTAAATTTCTGCTAAGCTGTACTACTCAAATGACAAATTTACTAGGTATTTCAGTCATATAGGAACCAGTGAAGGACGCATGCTGAGAAGTTAATATACATCATTTCATCATTGAAAATGTTGAATTTCTGTTTGCAGGTCACGGCAGAATCCTTCATTGATGGTGGATTCTTCAAGACAGGTGATACAGTAACTGTAGATGAGGAAGGATACTTCATAATTTTGGGACGTAAGTAACACTATATGCACACGCACACTTATGTCTTTCTAGTTGCTGTTTTCATCGCCTCATGGTGTTATACTGCCTGGGGTCAGCTTTGGATTGCTTCTAGCCTCATTTGCACTACCTTGTGCAGGCACAAATGCAGACATTATGAAATTTGGCGGTTACAAGCTGTCAGCTTTAGAAATCGAGTCAGTACTGTTACAGGTAAATTCGAAATACACGGAAACTACTTTTGAACTGTAGTCACTACATGATATTAACAAAGTTAATGCACCTACAAAATCAGCTGACGCTGTCCTCAAATTTAGACTAACAGGTAGATATATTAGGCTGAAAGGCTTACTGAAGGGTTTGCACAACAGTCAAATAACTCCCTTTCCTACTCATGTTACCTAATCCCATCTGTTTTTTCCTTCAGCATGATGCTGTACTGGAATGCGCTGTCCTTGGCGTGCCCGATGAAGCCTATGGAGAGGTTGTATGTGCAATAATTGTGCCTAAGGAGGATGCAAAGAAAACGGCCGAGCAGGACTCAAAGCCAGTGCTAACCTTGGAAGCATTGACTAGTTGGTCTAAAGATAAGCTTGCTCCATACAAGGTTTGCTATTTACATTATGTTATTTCGCCTTTTCCGGTTTTCCCTAGCTGCCTTTTACAGTTGGTCTTTCATAAATGTTTTTCCTTGCTTGTCTGGCTTTCGCCCAAGTACTATATGTTGCCTGGCATTATAAAATTTTCAATTTGGTAACAGAAAGTGTCAGTAACAAATATTATAGTAACAAAAATGTTCATAAATCGTTTATGACATTTATGACCTATTAGACCTACATTTACATAGCTATCGACAGTACGGGTGATCTTTTTAGACTTCATATGCCTGTCCTGATTCCTGAGTCCAATACTCTACGGTATCATTTGACAATGGAATTGATTCTTTTTCTGTGGATGCCAGATTCCAACAAAACTATACCTGTGGGATTCTCTTCCTCGGAATGCCATGGGAAAGGTGAGGAATGATCTTGAAAGTGCCCTCGTATTGTGCTTGTGATTGACTTCACTGTTTGCTTATTTCAGGTTAACAAGAAGGAGCTGAAGAAATTATTAGGAGCTTAGCCATTTGTATAGATGTATATATTTCTTCATTTCCTGCTTGAAGTTTAGTAAGTCAGGCTCACTATAGTGATCAGCAAATAAATGCTTTCCTTTATCATGCATGGAATAATAATTTTCGAAACGACCTGAGTTGTACTGCATAATTTTTCCTTTCTTTATCAGTAAATAAAGTTAACTAGATGTTTTATACTACCATGCACATTAGTGAACATTCAGCTTCGAGAAGTTCATTTTTCAGCCCTACAGGTTCTTCTGACAGTAACACAACTCCCAAATGGGGCCTTCAGAGTTCAGGACTACTGGACTAGTGCTGCTCCGTGTTGTCCTCCTCTTCCCACTCCACGTTCTTCCCCTCCTCGCCATACACCCAGCAGCACCAAGCGAAGTACGCAAAGTTGGCCACGCCGTAGCCCGTGAGCAGCCAGTAGTAGTAGTCGTAGTGCCCGGCGTTCAAGTTGTCGACGAGCCAGCCCGTTCTCCCCCCTCGCTTGCTCGCCACCTGGACCACCTTCACGATGAGGGCGCCGGCCAGGTTGCCCACTCCGAATGCCATGTACAGCAGCGACATGCTGAAGCTGGCCATGCTCTTGGGCAGCTCGGTGTAGAAGAACTCAATCTCCCCGATGACGCCAAACGCCTCGGCGAGCCCCACGAGCGCGAACTGCGGCACCAGCCAGAACGCCGAGATGGTGACTCCGCGCAGCGCCAGCCGCCGCCGCACGCCCTCCACTGCCGCGGAGACAGCCGTCGACGCGGTGGCGAGGAGCAGCCCCCCACCGATGCGCTGCTTCATGGTGAGCCCGCGCTGGTTGCCCGTGTACCGCTGCAGCGCCGGCGCGACCCACCTGTCGTAGCTGGCCGACCACAGCGACATGGTGGCCATGTTGAACACGGCCAGGGAGCCGCTGGGAACGCGGAACCCGCCCGCGCCGACGCGCCGGTCCATGGTGTCGGCCTGCTTCACGGCGAAGCTCTGGTTCATGGCCAGGGCGAGGAAGATGGTGGAGGACCAGATCGGCAGGACGCGGATCGCCGACTTGAGCTGCTCCACCTGGTCCACCGTGCACGGCCTCTTCCCGTCGTGGCCGTGCCGCTCGGAGGCCGCCGCGTCCGAACCGTTGCAGGGCGCGTCCTCCTTGGTGCCACGGAGCAAGCACGCCTTGTTCAAGAACCTGAACTCAAACGCCAACGTGTTCGTCTCGTCAGACCACGCATTGAAACGCTGCTTCTGTCTGCTGCATGTTCGGACGTGGCGTACCTCAGGTTGTCCGTGGGGACAGAGAGTTTGCACTCCTTGAGGTGATGGTACACGCCATCCACGGTCTTCTCCGGCAACCGCGCCCCGCGGTTCCGGATGGCCGCGCCGACGGCGGCGCCGATCCCGGCGAACATCTGCCTCTTGCCCTTCTCCTTGATGTAAAGGCCCGATCCCAGGAAGAAGCTGACCGTGGAGAGCAGCATGAGGCCCATCGGGACGGCGAACCCGACGTTCCAGCCGACGTTGTCCTGCAGGTAGACGATGGCCGTGACGGCGACCATGAACGCCACGCCGATGGACGCATAGTAGGCGTTGAAGTAGGCCTGCAGGATCCTGAGCCGACGCTGCTTGGGGTGCCTCGAGAACTGGTCCGCGCCGAACGCCATCGAGCACGGCCGGACGCCGCCGGCGCCGAGGGACAGGAATGCGAAGCCGGCGAGTAGCCAGGCGAGGTGCCTCGTCCCCGGCGGCGCGCACTGGTCGTCGCCACTGCACGCGGGCGGCTGCGCTCCAGGGATCGTGGTGGTCAGCCATAGGAAGACTATCCCCTGTGAAGAGAGTGCAGCAACGGAAGCGATCATTCCATGGAATTAATTACCTTCTGGCAGCTAGCTTGAGACTGATCTCGATGAGACGTTGACCAAGCACTTACAATCAGGCACGCGACGGATCCTAGCGCGACGGCCGTGAACCGGCCGAGGTACATGTCGGCGACGATGGCGCCGGGGATGGGCGTGAAGTTGGAGACGGCGCCCCACACAAAGAGCATCGTTTGGGAGGTGACGGTGCTGAGGTGGTACTTGTCCGTCAGGTACGTGATCATGTTTGTGTTGAGCCCGAATCCAGCGACTTTCTCCAGCATCTCGTTTGCTAGGCATCCAAAACACAGAAAGAATTCTCCATTAAAATCGAAGGCGAGCTAGGTGAATGAGAATTTTTCAATCATAAAACCCAATGAGAATTAAGAAGGGACGAGCTAAATAGAAGATTCCGTGCTACTGGCAAGAAAAGCCTTGTAAGTAGTAGAGAACAAAACGACAAAAAAGAGCAAACCAAGGACGACGAGCAATAGTCAATTTCAGAAGAGGATCGGAACTCACAGAAGATGAATGGGAGGGCTCTGAACCCGCCCTTCTTGCCCTTGAAGCACTCTTCTCCTGCCGATTCTGTCTCTGAAGCAAAAGAGCGCTCCATGGCGCTGTCCGGTCGGAACCAAAACGCAAACGTAAACGCTACTGAAAGATTTGGCCGAAGCCGGAGGAGGTAGCACCACACCGCATTTCTCAGCACAGGAAGGGCACCGGAATCACGCACTAAATAGATTCACCGGTAGACGGTAGGTAGGTCACAAGAGGCCGACAGCTAGTAGCTCCCGTCTAGGTAAAGACAGACGCAGGGTAATAAGCACATCGACCAGCAGCAAATCGCTAGGAGGAAATCAACCCCTGGCATGCAATCTTTTCTTTTCGTCCGGACGCAGCATGTACATGCACACATCGCCGATCGTTTCAGTTTGTTTGCCCGACTTAGACGGAGCAGACCTTCTGAACTTTTCGCTTTTGGTTGGAATGTATGTAAAAAAGACGGAGAGGTTCTGTCGAAAATCAACAAAAGGAGGCTGTTAATCGCAAGCACGGAAGCACCCCCATTTGGCATGTTTCGTCACTAACGATCGCCCTAGCTTGCTTGTACATATCAGATCATGCTACAGCAGTACCGCACTTCTGAGAATGATATATGTGCGAAGCGAGGCCACCGCAGAACGCACTGGTGTGCTTTGTTTCGCAAGTGCAGCCGTGTACGAGCTGCATCCAAATCCCTTCACTAGATGAGCGATGCAGAGGGACAGAGAGACGAACGAACTGTCCATGTACTTGCATCAACATTTGGCCGTTCTAGTATGCACGAACGTCTATTCATGTCTGTCTTCCTTTTTGAAACGAAATGCTTGTTCAACTTGGCCACGTTTGTAGGTGCCATGATTGACATTTTGGCATGCTATGCCTATGCAGCATCATACACTAGTGGCTGTGTGTGCGGTTTCGTAGGTTGCAATGGAACTATTCCTGTTTCTAAAAAAATATCAGTACTAAAAGGATCCAACTTGAAGCATTTAAACAATGACTACCAAAAGGAATTTATAGTTAGCTGCTTGTCCTACTACACAAAACTCAAAAAGATCCACTTCAGCTGTTCTGTTTGACACGACCAAGAAGAGACCTGAACCAACAAAAAGCTTCATGACAACAAGAAGAGACCAGTTAGTGTATCATCACACCAAAAAAAATACCGAGCCCGCACATTTTATACACCAAAAACAGCCGGCCACCACAATGATGCACGGTAAGGCTCTCTGCCTCCACAACCTTGCCTTTTCACTCCGATGTCCGATCACATCTCCTTCGCCGTCTAGGCCCTCCAGTTCCATCTTCGGAGCCTGCAGAGAAAAAGCTTCAGCGGCAAGTGTCTGGTGTCAACTCTCACTCGCTAACAAACACACACCTGACTGTCACACACCCACTGACGCATGCGTTGCAGTTGCACGATGATGTGTATTGCACTGGATTCCGTGGCCTGTTTCTCCTCGCTACTCTTTTGTCTCGGCTACGGTTGCGTCGCAGCGACCGATCGAGCGACGTCGGATGGACGAGTGCTGGGAAGCGCGGAGTCTGAGATCAGCGCAGAAACGGACCGCCGTTTCGTACGTGGGGGCACTTGAATTTCCCCCAGAAAATCGCGCAAAAAGGGTCCCGGAGCACGCGCAGTCGCACGGGTCAGCGGACTGCAACTTCGGCGGGTTCGGTTTGGACGCTATCAAATCGCTTCCAGCAGGTGGCGTCAATGTCACCGCCTCACACGATGGAATGCCTGTGAACTGTTAACAGAAGCAGAGAAGGAAACAGAGAAGATACACTACAACTTTTATTTTATTTCATCACCTACACTAGAAAGAGTTGAAGTTAATGATATCTAACTGCAACTACCGAAGAATTCAGATGGAGAGCAGTGGCAGCATTGCACTTTTACCTGCAAGCAATTCAAATATTCGCTTTTGAGCGGAAACGCTACTGGCTGCTCCATCATTGCATTTTTTGTTTGTTATCGAATATGCTCCATCATTGTATTGTGCTAATGTGGCAAGTGGCAACGCGAGCTAATTTGTCTGGTCGTTTGGCCGTCAACAGGAGCCATGTTAGCATTCAGAGCTAGAGTTCACGCTGACAACAGATGCAGTAATGGGCCAGGAAGGCTTGAGGGCTTCAGATGCAGCCCCCTCTCCACAGGCCACAGCCCAACTCAAAAGCTCATCTCGTTGTCTCCAAATTCGAAGCCAGCAATACATGGCTCCTTTGTTCAAAAATGTCCATGTTACCTTCATCAATTTTTGCCAAAATACCTTTTCCCTCCCTGAACTCTAAACTCAGGTAAACCATCTCCCTGAACTTTTAGACCCGTTCATTTTACCTCCCTGACCAGTTATAAGCGGTTTTCAAAGGCCAATTTTCCTTTTAATTTATTTTGCCTTAATCTTTAAAAAAATCATAAAAAATCCAATTTTGTGTGAATCATCATTTTTTGCGAAAATACGTTTTCCCTCCTTTTTTTTAGGGAACTGAAGGAGCCTTGGCCCCTGCAACGTTTTCCCTCCCTGAACTCTAAACTCTGGTAAACCATCAATTTCACAGTTTTAAACTTGTGGAATCGACCTGCTTGAAAGCAAAGTCCATCAGACTGAGTTTGGCCCTGACTCGATGAGTTCATAACACACTGGAGCAGCTGGCACTTGGCAGAATGGCAGTGGCATTGGCCATTGAGCTTGAGGGATGGGAGACGGGGATGGGGAAGTGGGTAACGTACGGGCCACTACTGAGACTGAATCTCTGAAGTTCTCTCTGCCTCTGAATTCTGAAGGCAGGATGCACGTCCAATGCATGCGACATTCGAGACTCGCATCATCACAGTACTTACTGTCCCCCCCCCCCCCCCCCCCCAAAAAAAAAACAGTACTTACTGTTCATATTCAACATTTCCAGATTAATTACTTCCTCTTGAAATGTCACTATATAGGTTAGCATATGTACGAGGTACTTAGATTCACACTAGAGCATCTCAGATATCTCAACGCCCGTCATAC
>JAKNSH010422048.1:0-12789 GCA_027790015.1 Cymbopogon flexuosus
CGCGAAAGCGACGCGGCCGCGCTCGCCAAAAACCCTCGCCTCGCTCTCTTCCTCTCCCTCCCTCCCTCCCATGACGGGCCCGAAACCCGCGCCCGCCGCCGCCACGCAGAACCCTAGCGCAGCGGCCCCGCCTCGCCCTCCTCCTCCTGCTCCGCCTCCGCCGCCGCCGGCGGCGGCGGTCGCGAGGGCGCGCGAGGAAGGCGAGCTGTCTTCCGGCGCCGACGACGACGAGGTGAGCTCCCGCGCCTTCTCGCCCCCGCAATCGCTCGCTCGTCACGGATCTATCTGCTTCCGCTCCCGCGAGGCCATTGCGCGCCGCTGTTGCTTGCCGTTGACGTCCCGCGGCTAGGGTACCAAGCTTTGAATTGGATCGGCGGGGCTGGGGTGCTTGCGGTGTTCTGAGATGAAGCGTGGTTGATTTTGCAGCTTGGCGAATTGTTGTGGGGGATGGACGCGATGTTGTGGTAGTGCCTCTAAGATCTGGTAGGGGCTGGAAAGGGGGTTTCCAGTATGGGAATGAGACTTGATGCATGATTATAAGCTCATTGTTTTGTTTAGTGTTTAGGAGTTATTATAGTACTATGACACACATGTATAGGGTTTAAATAAATGCAATCTGATTCTGCGGTTACGGTTGAGCTGCCTTATTAAGCTGTAGTGCGGCATAATTCAATGAAGGGTGTACGGGCAAATAGGCTGCTGATGTGTGCTTTTCTGCTGCTAGTTGCCAAGTCGGTGTTGTAGGTTTGGGTACTGTACTGTACACACAGATGGCGCTTTAAGTGCTGCGAGATTGCCATTGGTGTATTATGCACTGCATTTATCAACTTCTCATTTTTCCTTTTTGTGTTATTGTGTACATATGTATGCACATACCGATGCATTTATTGCCGATTCGTATGCTTAGATTTACAATGTTTGTCGTTTACCATGCTCATTAAATTGCTCTGACCCCTCGCGCACGTGGTCACGGATCTAGCTGCTTCCTCTCCTGCACGGCCGTTGCGCTCTGCAGTCTCTTGCCGTTGATGCTTTGACTCGCCCCGCGGCTAGTGTACCGAGCTTGGATTGGGTCGGCGGGGCTGGGGTGCTTGCTTTGGTGTTCTATGATGAAGCGTGCTTGATTTGCAGCTTGGTGAATTGTTGGGGGGATGTGCGCGCTGTTGTTGTAGTTGCGCTTAAGATCTAGCGGTGGCAGGGGAAGAGGGGTTCCAGTATGGGAATGGGATTGGGTGCATGATTATAAGCTTATTGTTTTGTGTTCAGGAGTTATAGGACTATGACACATAGGGTTTTAATGCCATCTGATTCTGTGGTTATGGTTGAGCTGCCTTAAGTTGTAGCGCTAGTGCGGCATAATACAATGAAGGGTATACGAGCAAATAGGCTGCTGATGTGTGCTTTCTGCTGTTGCCAAGTCGGTGTTGTAGGTTTGGGTACTATATACACGGATGACCCTTTTAATTGCTGCGACGGATGGCCCTTTTAACTGTAGGTTTGGGTACTATATACACGGATCACCCTTTTGTGTTATGTATGTAGTATGTATGAACATACCAATTGCATTTATTGCCAATTCGTGTGCTAAGATTTGCAATGTTTGTTGTTTATCATGCTCATTAAATTTCTCGGAGCAGACTCTGCAAACTCGGCTATGTGCTCCGTCCATTCTTGGCAAGTTTGTGGAGACTGGATCTCAAGTGCCATTGGCAACTCTCCTTGGTAAAGGTGCGTTCTGACTTCCGATTACTGATCCCGTGTTTCATGTTCTATGCCAGTTTCCTTCCATGTAAAGATAACCTGCCTCTTTACTGATCCTGCTGTGTTACCTCTTATCCTCTGACTTACCAGGCACTGTATCAAATGCTCTGAATCATAAAGCATCTGCTCCAAGTTACAAGAAGATCATGAGGGTGAATCAGGGGCAATTCAAACCTGGTACTAATCGGAATCTTTCATGGCAGAAGCCTGTGTCGAGTGATAACCTTGTGATAACTTTCTCAGATGATGATAGTGGGACAGACTCTGGAAAGACAAGGCAAGATAAAGTTAGGAAGGCCAGCTCTCAAGGTACGCAGAGAACAGGGAACAGTATACAAACCAGGATCATGAGAGAGGAAGTATCTCAGCAGAAAACCCTTGGTGCAAAAGTAGGTCCTACACACTTGCCTGCTTTTCCATTCACACACAGAAATGTAGGTGCTGGCAGGGCATCAGGTAATACCTTTGTCAGGAAAGAGCAACCTGTCCGCCAAGTTAATCCTCTGAAGTCTAAACAGAAAATTCACAATGGGGTGGGAGTACAGTCTGAAGATCATAGGTTGGAAATCTTGCGCCATAAAATAGCTGCTAGAGAAAATGAACTAAAAGGTCAAAAAAGACCTTTGTCCGCCGTTGCTACGAAGAATGCAGATTTTGCTTCCAATCAACCAAGGCTGCCATCAGAAAAGATAGGGCTTGAAGCTTCCAACAGTGGTGATTATTCACGCTTTAATAGCCTGTCTGAACATAATGGAGGACCAAATAAAAGGTTGAAGCTCAATCAGCAGCATTCGTACAGCCAATTTCGTGGTGACCTGGTAACATTGGCACCTATTGGTTCTACATCAGGAAAAAATAATGTGCAATCTTCAGAAGTGACAAACCAGTTTGAAAATGGAATTACTATGAACCACATCAATGAAACAGATACAACAGTCACAACAACAGAACTTGCAGATCAAATACAACAAGGTGGGGCAACTAAGAGCCTTTGTCACCACAAAGACACAGGAGGTGCTGGTAACCATGCTATGCATGAGTCACACAATGGGCTTGCAGCAAGACCACCATTTACTGACACACAAACTATACCAAAAGATACTAGTGCTTTGGCGCCTGTCACGTTTGCCCAAGCTAGGCAAAAGGTACTGCCTGCTGGTACTTCACCTGTGTTAGACGGAACACCACAATTGCAAGCTGGAAAGGAGGTTAGTTCTGCACTCTTGTGTTGCCCTACTTATTCTTCTTGTTTAGCAATACATCTAATCAGTTGCTCAGTTAATGCTTCTGCTGTGTTGCTAACCTGCTAGAATGCCCCCTTGAATGAATTATGGAGCTTGAATGCAATGTAGATGCATATAGTAGCAAGTTGGAGCCACTAGAAATTTTGTACTGATTATATCTGACACCGAACTGAGAGGGGCTCCTCCCGGGAGCCTGTATTTCAACATGTCCATGTTTTAATTTGATTGTTGAACTCATTTTAGTTTCTTTTTCTGGAATTTTGTTTTACAGTATCAAATTCTAGTGTTAGTTACATTAAATTTTTATTACAGCACAGATAATCTGAATCATTATGTGAATCAGTGTGTAAGGTAAGGTCAATTCCCCTTTTCTATTTTTTGCAGAATGCGGGATGTTTGAACTGCAGTGGCCAGATAGGCGTAGAGACACGGAACACAACATTGTGCTCTCTACTTGAGATGGAAGAATTACAAGACAAGGAATTGGAGGATGCTCAGGAGCATAGACAAAAATGTGAAGCTGAGGAAAGAGAAGCTCTTAGAGCTTATCGCAAAGCACAAAGAGCTTTAATCGAGGCAAATGAAAGATGTGCAATTCTTCGTAGAAAAAGAGAGATTTGCTCTTCACAAGTCCATGGTTTGATTGCGGAGAATTCTTCTTTGGTGCAACCTTTGAGTATTCGGAATCCTGTTGCAATGCCATCATTGCTCAATTCTCAGATTCATGCAGATAGTCAGATGCCTGAAAATGAGTGTGGTAGACACAGGCTACATCCTGAAGAACCTTCTCAGCAGCCAGTTGATAAGCATGAGGCACGGCCACAATATCATGATAAGCTTGCTGCCAGCGCAGCTGAACCTACTGTGACTGCTGTCAATGCTGATAGCATCCTTTCAGATTACATGGAGGATGATCTTCTGTTCCCCACTAGACAGGCAAGAACAGAATGCGCTTTGGATCTGGAGAATCAAATGGAAGAAACTATACATGTATATGCAGAGGAAAACAGACAAGTTTCTGGTGACAGTGCTCAGGATTATGAACTTTTAGAAGCTTCTTTGAGGTCTAGATTGGTGGAAAGATTTGGGAAGAAATCAAGCTTGAATAGCACCATTGATGAAGGCACTGAAGAACTTGCTGTTGGAAAAGTAGCTGCAGAACATGGCAAACAGTCTGCATATGTTGGACAACAGTTACAGGAAACAGAGCAGAACATTATTACAACTCCTACTCCTGAAGGTTATATCACTTCGGGTTTCTTTTCTTTCTTTCTTTTTTGAGGGGACTTGGGTTTTCTATTAATACTTTTAATTCTATACTTAATGATCTGTACATGTGTTGAGGTGCCGCAGTGTATACTGATTTACCCTGCAAGCATCCATCCATTTGATAAGCTAATCAATAATCTTCCATCTCTGTGGTGAATGTATTTAGTCTCTATATACTCTTGAATATCCTAGTGTGGCTAGAAATTATGTTCCTCAGTTTCCCCCTTTCCTTTCAGGAAAGGATTGACTTTTCTACACCTGCACATATGTACTTCTGTGTAACAATACTTCATTTTGTTGTGCAGGCACAATGGAGCTAGAAAATGATGGTGCTGAAAAAACTGGTGGCCTCTCTAATTCTAGTAGTGGTCCTTCATTGGGTAACTGTGATCCTGAGGACAACATTTACTCTCTCAAAGAGTTATGCATGCCATTGGCTATGGAAAGTCTCATTTTTCCTTCTTCAGCTCCACTAAATGCTGCTAGGCAAATCAAGCGTGCATTTCCTGGGATTTGCATGGAGCCTTCAGAATACAAAAATGGCTATCTGACCAGTGAGGCAGCGCCTGAAGTTACAGAAAGTGTACAAGATATGATACATGACCTTGTTGGAGAAAATATGAAGATGCTCCCAACTACCCAAAAGGATAATAATATGACACACAGTGTGATTGATCCCTTCTGGCCCTTCTGTATGTTTGAGCTTCGAGGAAAATGCAATGACGAAGAGTGCCAGTGGCAACATGTTGAGCATCATGCTTGGAGAAAGCCAAAGCTTGCAAAACGTTCTATGACCTCTGTTTCAGGTTTGCTATATGTAAAATTCCTCTTGTCATGTTGATTACTTGTAATTCCATAATCCTTACACGTTATGCATTATGGATATTGCACATGCCTTTAATTTATTGTAATGGATGATTACATGCAGGCCAGATTCCTTATGGTTTGTCTCAACATATTCTTCCTGTGCCAGTGTATCGTGTTGGTTCAAATCTTATTAAAGCTGATCTGAATTTGACACAGTCAGTGTTGGCTAACAGTTTATGGCAATATTGGCAAAGGGGGTTTTGTGCTTCCTTCCCTTTACCTCTATCTGTTCAAAGAGTTCTTCCATCAGATGCACCATTCTTACAGGGTGGTGATGGTCGGATTGGTGATTTTGATAGGAACAGGCAACTATTAAAATTTCGAATGCTGGATAGCAGGAAGGTGGGTAGAGTGCATTGTATTGCAGTTATCATCTCATCGCGGACGTGGCATACATATTGGTGTCTGGTTCTCCACACTAAACTTATTCTTGAAGTTTCCTGCTCTTTCTATTCTCGTGGTATTGCATAATGGCATATCAAATAATTTGATTAGGTTATGTTGGTACTTGTTAATACTGCACTCTTTTCTTGGGGTTCCAATGCAAAAATGCTCTGAAGACAATTGCTTCTTTACTGAACCAAGTATTTACAAGTTACAACCACTTATGGGGTTTAAACTTAGGATACATTTCATACTAGGGTTTAAACTTTATTAGCATACATTTCATAGTTGTAACATGATGGATTAACTTTTTGGTTTGAATGAATATACCTCATTGAATTGATATCTGATCTGCTTATATTTTGATTATTGCTGTGTAACTTTTTATTCTGTAGAATAAGATTGTACAGGGTTCTGTTGATATTGAATTAATCCTGGAGGCAGCTCTTGATTTATATTGTGGAAAAGTAAACAAACCTGAGAGGATCAAGGTGAACGTCTGTATTGGATATTGTACCCTCCTGATTAGAACATGTTTGGCTGCTTCTACACAGTTGAGTTGGATATTGTTGGCCATTATCTCTAAATAATGTGTGTTTTGCAGGCTCTTTCATTGCTGGCACGGTCCATTGAGGCTGATCCAAATATAGTTATCCTGTGGGTGTTTTATCTCCATATTTACTATCAAAAGGATGAAGGACTTGGAAAAGATGACATGTTTTCTGATGCGGTAAACTATTTACTGGTTGCTCTCTAGCCATTTAGTTTAAGCCTAAAAATTTTATGTTGGAATGCATGAGTGTGCTTTTTTCTTTTTATTACACTGCTTGTTCTAATGTATCAATTGCTGATCTTATTCATGCAGAAGCTAAATTTTGTTCATTTGTTATGGTTTGCTTGATTATGATTGCATCCCTTTAATGCCAGCTTGTGCTTCAATCCCAGTGTGGTCAATCTTGTTTTTTACCTTTTGTTTTTAGGACATGAAAAAAAAAACTGAGGTTGAGGGCATTTCATATTTGTGGTTTGCGTCCAATTGATGCATGGTTGCTTTATCATTTGTAGATGCTATTGTATAATTATCAACAAACCTTATACTTTGTTTTCTTTCTAGGTGCAACACAATTTTTGTTCCTATGAATTATGGCTTATGAATATAAATAGTAGGTTACGTGTTGATGATCGATTGGATGCTTATAACGATGCTTTGAGCATGCTCTGCCAAATGACAGCTGACAATGACAAGGATCTACAAGAAAGAAGTGCTTTCATACTAGACATCTTCTTACAGATGATTTATTTCCTGTGCATGTCTGGAAATGTAGAGAAGGCAATTTCTAAGATTATTGGAATTCTTCCAACTGCACTGCCTGATAATTCTGGTGACAAGTTGCTTGCTGATGTCATTTCTCGCTTGACCATGTCTGACAGATGCATATTTTGGATTTCGTGCCTATATATCTCAATTTACAGGAACCTTCCAGAGGAAATTATTGATCAGCTAGAGTTCCAGAAAACTTTGCCTCGTGCCTTAATATGGCCTTCTATTGATCGCAGTGTTGATAACAGAGATAAAATTATAGAACTTTTAAATTATGCTGCTTATAAGATGGCTGAAGATATTAGTGAGTGTGTTAAAAATGGGGATCCATCTTACCTGATGCTATCACAATTCCTCGCTGTTAACCACATTAGTTGTCTAGCGGCTGTTGAAGGCTTCAAATCCTCTGCTGATATGCTGGTGACTTACATGAAGGAGTACCCAATGTGCCCTCAGATTCTGCTTATCTCAGCTCGGTTGGACAGAAAGCATGGTACATGTCCTGGTCTGAAAAGCTTTGATGAGTTGATCTTGAATTGGCCTAAAGAGGCACAAGGAATTCAATATATGTGGAATCAATATGTTGAGCATGCTCTGGCCACTGATACCGAGTTAGCTGAGAAGGTACTGACTTGCTGGTTTGAAGAACATGGAAAAGATTGTGATATCCAAAGCAATGCTATTTGTACAGAACTGAGCAGTGAAGAGCCTGGAACATCATCACTTGTTTCACCCCAGGAAGTTGGTTCTGGTCCATCTTCTATATCAGAAGATCTCGTCTTTCGGCTATTAAACCTCTCAGTGTACAAGATACTGGAAAACAACCTACAGGAAGCACAAATTGCTGTGGACAAAGCATTGAAATTGGCTCGTGGGGATTGGTACGAGCACTGTATAAGAGAACATGCTGCAATTCAAGCACTTGAGCTGGAGAAATCATCGTCTTCGGCAGATGCTCAAACTCGGGCTACATTCAGTTTAATCATTGGTTACCTTGCAGATCATCGCAACTTGCCCACGAGGGAGCTGCTGTCACGAAGGTTTTGCCAGAATATTAAGAAGCATAGGCTTAGGCAGCTTATAGATGACACTATTGGCTCTGTTTCTGCAGATTCTTCTCTGATAAACTCTGTCCTTGAGGTGTGCTTTGGTCCGTCTCTCCTTCCAAAAAGAATTGGCGATGTCAAGTACCTGGTAGATTTTGTTGAGACGGTCATGGAGGCTCTTCCTGCAAACTATTGCCTAGGCTTAGCCGTTGGTGGATTTGTAGCTAAGCACTTCAAAGGTTCTGATGCAACCTCAACTGGGACCAGGTTCTGGGCAAGCTCTGTTCTGATAAACACCATCTTCCGTGCTGTACCCGTCGCACCAGAATCAGTATGGCTAGAAGGTGCACATCTCCTGCAGAAACTGCATGTCACAGAGATAGTGAAGAGGTTCTACCAGCAGGCAATATCCGTCTACCCCTTCTCCTTCAAGCTGTGGCACGCACATCTGAATTACTGCAAAGCCAGTGGGAGCAACACTGAGAGCATTGTGGAGAATGCGAGGCAGCGTGGCATTGAGCTGAATGTGACACCAACACAGTGCTTGTCCCTTTGATCCAAAGCTGCCTGGTGTTTTGCCAGGTGGAGATGTAGGTAGTGTTGTGTTAACTGGAGATGGCGTAGATACATCGCGTGATCATGGTGGTAATGAGATCATTTTGTTGTTTAGGTGCAGGTTTAGTGGGAACATAGTCGTCGATAGCTTACAGCATGTGTTTCTGATGGAGTGATGTGGTTAGTAAGTAGTGGTGAAGGATACAGGCATATGGGGCATATACCATACAGGCATATGGGGCATATACCATACTTTTGGAGCCGGTTTTGTTTACCTTTTTCCGTTCTCGTAGTTCTCTGTTGTCGATGTATGAGATGTATAACTGCTATTTTAATCATGATGATGATCAATGGAGAGATGAATTGAGAATTTTTTTGGGTTCACTCGTGCAGTTCCATAATGTTGTATTATTATTACTCTGTATGTTATTATAATTCAGTGCATTGTCTTGATTGAATCTGATTTGGTCGGACGGGTCCCTTGTCAGAAGGATGGGGGTCAGTAGTATCACCGTTATCTCGTTTTCTGAATAGATAGATTGCTGCGCCTGCGCCTGAACATGATACTCGGACTCCGCTTTTCTTCTCGATTCTCGATTGCCTCAGTGGGGGTTGTTTCTATTCTAGCGTGGCTGGGACTTGGGATGCGCTGCCCGACAAACTTTGGAACACAAAATTCATTGCGGATCTCTTGCTGTGAGGATTATCATGGGCTGATTATAGGTAGCACATGATTCATGTGCCAAACAAATTTGGGGTTGATCTTAAAGACGAAACTGAACTGAGCAATCCTGCCCCATGTCATATCCGCAATCCTACCTGCCAAAATTCAAAGCTTGCGAGTGATAAAGACTGAACTGAGCTCTCCTGCCCCATGTTATATCCGCAAACCTGCCATAGTCCCTCTATTTCTCTAATCTCTATGTTTCATTCGGTTCAAGACTTCAAGTGCCAACCGCCAAATAAATTTGGAGCTACACTGAAGTGATCTGAACTGTCTTGCCTCGTGTTATATCTGCAACCATACCTGCCGCCGCCGCTGCCATAGTCTCATTTCTTAGGACAATTGCAACGACCACTTTTTTTTTACCACCAAAGTTGGTGTTAGCTCCTCTATTTTTCACACTTCACAGTTTAAGACATCAATTCAGTTGGGTTACAAAAAAAAATAAATGTTTGTTTCTGTATGCTTCATGCATCTGTTATTTCTTCTCTTTTTCTTTACACTTCAGATGCTGTTTCGCTTGATAATCTCGAATCATATATCGTTAGAACAGATGTTTGTTTCCTTATATGCTTATTGATTCCGTTAGTACTTCCTTTAATCCTTTCGTAATTCGTATGTTTCAGATGTGAATTCAGTTAGCATCGTATCGTAACTCCATTCAAAATAGTTATTTGTTTAATATGTTTGGTGCATCTCTTAGCTCTTCTATTTTGTTACACTTCACACTTGAATTCAGTCAACATGAACGTGTGGTGCTATGAAAGTGAAACCTCCTAATGGTTCGGTGTGCAATCGGTTTTATATGGTGTGTCGTGGCTAGGCTCTAGTTTGGTGAGAATGGCTTTCGCAAACGGGTTTGGTTTGGTTTTGAAGTTAAAATGCGAATTGATCATAGATTAGTTGGTTGGATTTTTTATGGTGGAATCTGTCAATTATGGTTCAAATCCTGGTGCTCGCATCTTTTCGTAGGATGTTCCTCGGATTTTCCGGCGCTACGCATTAAGTGGTAGGCGACGTCTCTGTCGACAGGTGCTTGTGGCGACTTCGTGAACTTGAAGATCTGCCGGCCCAGTCCTTCGAAGGTGCTCATAGGAGTATGATTTGCGTACGTGTGTTCATATGGATGAGTATGCGTGCGTATTGGACGTCTGCGTTGTACTGTGTAATTAAAAAAATGCTTCTAAGTTTGAACCAGTTCGGTTGCATAATGGTGTGTTTGGTTGCATCAAAAAACACTAGCCAGGCTAGATTGAACCAAAATTTAACTGTTTGGTTCACTGAGCCAGAAGATAGTCAGGCTCCAGTGGAGCCAGCCGTACCCACTTAGCTAGGCCAGACTTAACGGCCGAATCGGCCATTCGAGTTGGGCCATGCTTGAGCCAACCAGTCGCTCAGTTCGAGTCACCTCCGTGGTTCGTTACGCCGCATCGACCGTCGGGACCGCCGCTGCTCTTCCTCCGCTCCTCCGGCGTTGCTCCTTCACCCTCGCCGGAGCTCGCGGCCGCAGAGATCCAGCGCGATGAAGCTCCGAGCCTCCGGTGGAGAAGAAGCAGGTGGCACCTCCTCGCGCTCACCCACCATGCTCGCGGACCTGCCATCGCCCTACTCGCCGCCGGTCATCCAGCACCCGTCTTCGCCGTACCCGCTCGTGCACCTCCTCGGCTGCCGCGTCCTCGCCGGCCGCGCGGGAGGCTGGAGCGCGACGGCGGGTTCGAGCTCCCGCTCCCGCGGCGTGCGCCAGGTGCGGCGTGGACGGGTGCTGGAAATCAGCCTCCTCCACTTGCCGGAGGTGCTGGACCGCCTCGCCGCCGCGGACGGCGACCAGCTCTTGGGCGGGCCACCACGCCGCGCACCACCACGGCCACGCCCGCGTCCACGGGCGCGCCGGTGGACATCGTGGAGACACCCGGCGAGTACAGCTCCGTGCTCGACGTGCCCGGCCTCTCTAAGTCCGTGTGCTGGTGATGAAGGGCGGCAGCGGGAAGCAGAAGCGCGAACAAGAGAAGGAAGGGGAAGGGTGCCGGTACATCCGGCTGGAGCGCCAGCAGACAATGTAAATTGTCTGCGTGTGTTTGCCGACAAGACGAAGGTGATGAATTTGCCCCGAACTTTTGATTGGTGATGGTACAGTAATGGCCATCGATGGTTCTGAATATATATGGGATGCATGGTCTGAAGATTCTGAAACATTAAACTCCAGCTCCCAATTCTTTTGATTGTATGGTGTATAGATAGCAGGAATGAAATGAACGGTGGGGTGTGTGCTCCTGTCAGTTGATTGAAACACAAACAATTGTTTCTCCTGTCAGATGGTGACTCTGATCTGAATTTGTTTCTCCGGCCGCTGTTGTGCTTTATGTTGCTTGCGTGTTTTTGGCCGCCGTCGTTGTGTTCGTCGTCCTGCTTGCCCGTGGTATGTCTTGCACGCGTGCTATTGGCCACCGCCATTAAGCTCGTCTAATTGGCAAAGAAGTGGCGCTCACCACATGTTCGATGAAATGTCTGAAAGGTGGTAAGATTACCCGTCCAAAGAAGTGATAACTCTATCCTGACCAAACCATACCACCAAACACATTCCGTTGTTAGCCAGGCTTTAAATGATATATACAATCAAATAAGATTATATTGACTTTCACCCAAAGTAGACCTGGCCAGGCTCACTTGTTACTGGCCAGCCCACGTTCACACCAACCAAACACACCATAATGGTTTCAACCCTTGGCCCAAACCCGTTATTCGCACAAAGCCATCAAGGGCGTCGACGCCGTCGCGGCCGCCTCCATCCTCGACCTCCAGCTTCTACCACACCCAGGAGGAGGCCCGAAACCCTCCGCCCCGGCGCCGTCGCGGCCGCTGCTTCCAGTGGGGAGTTCCGCCGCGCAAGGGTACGCTACGCACCCCAACCTTGATATGTTTGCGCAGCTCTCGGGGCAGTTGTAGCATGACCATTTGATTGTAGTTTTGGCGCAATTGATTATCCTGTAGAGTGCTCTTGATTTAGGATTCGAAGCCTACGCGCTTAATCATCGCCGCCGGGGGCTCGCCGTCGTCGGCGCGTCGCAGCCCCGTTCCGTCCACGGATCTGCCGGTACGTACAACGGCGACGCAAGGCGTACTCCTTTCGCGCTCTCACCACCACATATCCTCAACGCTTGTGTGCTTAGGCGGGTCTGCTCAAGAAGGCCTTCGAGCTCTCCATCCTTGAGCATGTGGATGAGGAGGAGCTGAGGCAACACTCAGGAATTTGACTTTGACTGCATTTGTAGCGGCACAACTGCAGTCGCTGTTGTTAGGCAGGTACTGATGTTACTGCTGTTACAATTTACAAGCTTGTGCTTTACTACTGCTTTACTTGTATTGTAACCACTGGCTAATATTGAATACAGGTACTGAAAACTAGACCTTAACTGTTAAATCAGGATATTTTTGAACAATTTAATCAATATATCTAAAGTATACATGTGACTAATGTTGCCCAGTTGTCCTTCTTATGCACAGGGTGATCACTTGATTGTTGCTAATTTGGGCGATTCAGCACTATCCTTTGCCCTAGAGACAGTAAGGACCGTCTGATCCCCGTCCAGCTCACCACTGACTTGAGGCCAGATCTTCCAA
>JAKNSH010422527.1:0-12719 GCA_027790015.1 Cymbopogon flexuosus
AAAAAAAAATATAAAAAAGTAAAAATTGTTTAAAAAAAAGGTAAAAAAAACACAAAAAAGAAAGGAGGGGAAGGAAAGGCGGGAAGCAAACCCCCCCCCCCCCCCTCTCTGTCTCCAGTTTCCTTGTTTTTGTTAGAGTACCCTCCTTTCACAATACTTTCTTTAATAAAACTATTATAAATTCCGTGCGTCGCTACGGGTCAATTTTTTGTTTTAGTTTTATTTTTATTGTTTTATTTGGAAATATTTACTCAAAACAAATTTTGTATGTAATACTCCTTGTATTATGAATTATGACATAATTGTGTTGATATGAACATTTTATATAAAAATGTTTAATATTAAAAATTATTTTCATTTTACTCCTTGGCAAAAGTGTCCGTACGTTGCAACGGGGAATAAGATATATAGTATATATCACGGCATGCTCCTATGGCACTTCACGTGTTAAAGGCTATGGAGGCAGGTGATGTCTATGTTTGCTTGGAGCTCCTCTCAACATGTCACTGAGCGCACGCTTCTCATGCTTAAGCATCTATGAGAGCCCTCTCTCCAATTGAAGCGCCTATGCATGTGCCAAGAAGGATGGTTTGTCTTTGAGGAGCACATGCTGGCTCTAACGATGCTAGACGTGTCGGGTCTCACCATCAAGTCATATGTGATGAAGCTGTTAGTAAGGTGATGGAGGCACGCGAGGCCGGACCATTGTTATTAAGTTTATAATACGAAGGATAGATGGAATGGGGTACATGATTGACAATTTTACGTTCTAGGAGAACGATTGGTTCAAAGAGTGAAACTTGATCCTTAATTACTTGGAAGGACATACATAGAGTGCTATTAAACATGGCTCATAGTTTCGAGATATTTTTTAGCTAATTAACTACTACTGTATAATTTAAACTACTCGTAGAACATTGATGTTAATAGATTTGTCATAAATGCGTGTGTGGATTGTAGGCCTAATTGAATTAATAGTCGCATTAAGATATGCCTTATAGGCCTCGTTACATTTTTTCCTTCCATTGCAAAATGCATATAAATTGTTTAGATATAAATTTATTATAACTTTAATTTTTCATACTACCCATGTGATTTGGTATTTTTATGATTTGTTTAGCAAGATCTAAAAATAAAATAAAATAAAAAAAAGGCTAGCATGAGCTTGGTCCAACTCTAGTAATCCAGCCTAGATAAGAAAAGCCCACCAAGAGAGGCCTTTCAAATCTGAACATTTTACATCAGGAGTTCTAATATATTTTAAAACTATTAAAAGTCATCCTACCTCATCTTTCTCTCTCGGCATCTTTACATCTGGAACCCTATATTTATTTATTTATTTTTTACTACTCCTATTCTCATTAGAACCGGCATCATGAGTATGGGAACATACACACCGACACACGGACACGGTCAAGCAGGCAGAAAAAAGTGACGGAAACAGTTTTGTGGCAGAAATTTTCCCTCTTTATTAGTTGGTATAAATATTGGATATCAGAAAGTCCTAATCTAAAACGACACGGACACGGACACGGACACGGACACGGACACGATGTCCTAATCTTCTTACTGCTGAATACTATCTAGCAAGTTTTAAAGTAGCTAATAGAGTAATAGTTAACGTCACATATTTTTTTGCATGCAAAATTATTAGAATTGAATCAATATGTTTTCTTCATCTTTTAATGTTTTTTTTTACCAAAGAGACTGTGAGGGAGGTTCCCACTCTTCATCTTTAATGTTAATATACAGTTGTCCTTCCTCCTCCATCCACCAGATTTCAGTTAGAGAGAAAGGAAGAAATGGGTGAGAAAATTTCCTGGCTGTTCGCCTGTTCCTCTTTGTTTGAGGGGTTAAGGGGTTGACATTCTCAATTTAGAAAAAAAATAGAAAAGTGTACTGGAAAGGGAAACCGTTGGAGCAGAGGTTTTTTTGGGCTTATAGAATACTACTACTCCCTTCATTTCAAATTATAAGTCATTCCAAAAATCTTAAAAAGTCAAAGTATTTTAACTTTGACCAAGATTATTAAGAGAGTTATAAAGATTTGTAACATCTTTTTTTTAAAAACTAACAACAATATATTACTTAGCAGCAAATTGCTGTTAGAATAGTTACATTGTTCAAGCCTACTTGTTGTAGAGCTTTTAGACAATAGCAAGAGTACATATGATCCTCATGAACACATGAGAACTGATTCAGATATTCCTGGTAGGCATCCCTGGCTAATGTGTGAGCAGCAACATTCATATTTCTATGAATTTTGTATAATCTGAAACCCAGTAGAGCAGCATTGTTGATGAATTCTTGAGTAAATGGCTTGATTCTCCATTGTGGCGGATTGGAGGGATCATTCTTGTTTAGAAATTGAACTAATTGTTCATTATCTGACAATATAGCTAATGAAGAATTTAATGATATTTAGTTGTCATTCTAATTATTATTATTATATTATGTTATTGATAAATTTAGTTAAACTTAAAAAATTTTAATTGTTCTTAGAATGATTTATAATTTAGAACGGAGTGAGTACTACTTTATTGCTGGTTATGGAGGGTTGTTGTGTCTCGTGGAGATGCTCCTCGTAGCACGTTCAAGCTCAATTTTTACTGCAGCTGAGAATCTTTAAACCCTCGATGTGCAGATTCTATCTGGGCCAGACCAATTGGACCGTGAACGGCCCGAGCAAAACCCACGCATCCTTCTCTTCCTCCCCGCTCCGGCCCAATCCGTTCACACATTCACCCCCTCTCTCTCGCTGCGTCGCCGTCGAGATGCTTCGGGGCTCCGCCGCCCTCCTGCGCCGCCTCGCCCCTCACGTCACGGGCGGTGGCTGCGGAAACACCACCCACCGGCGCCTCGCTCCTCCCATCGCCCCCTTCCTCCGCGCCCGCTTCTTGTCTGCCCCAACCACCTCTTCCTCGCCGCCTTCTCCGTCCGCAGCTGCCGGCCACGACGAGGATGCGGAGGACAGAGAGTTCCCAGAGATCTCCAATGGTGATGCAGGCGCTCCTCTCAGCATCTCCGTCGACCGCTCCGGCCTCTACAACCCTCCAGGTCCGCCTCTTCTCCTTCACGAGCACTGGTGTCTGGGTTTGGGGCGGTTTCTGATTATCTGATATCTGATAGTAGGGTGTTGTGTCAAAATGCGGCAGAGCACTCGCACGAGCCGTCGTCAGACTCCGAGCTCGTCAAGCACCTCAAGAGCATCATAAAGGTGCCAGCTTCTGTTTCTATGTTAATCTCTGTTGCTCGCATTGGGGGAATGTTAATTGCCCATTTCGATGTGACTGGTGGCGTTAGTTTCGGAGTGGGCCAATCAGCATAGCCGAATACATGGAGGAGGTGCTGACGAACCCACAGTCAGGATTCTATATCAACCGTGATGTGTTTGGGGAATCAGGGGATTTCATCACCTCGCCAGAGGTCAGCCAGATGTTTGGAGAGGTAAAACTAGTGATCACTAATCAATTGCTTTGTCAACACTATTGTGAAGAACATTTCACTACGATGTATTTATTTACTTAATCACGATCCAGTAACGAACTGTGTGTTTCGAGTATAACGTTGCAATCTGCTCTTTTTTTCAAATCAACAAAGCATTAATGAGATTCATGAACCGATTCTGCTGCTATTGCATTTCCTTGGCACAGATGATTGGCATATGGGCCATGTGCCTCTGGGAGCAAATGGGAAAGCCAGCAAAGGTGAATCTGGTCGAGCTTGGCCCAGGACGAGGAACATTGTTGGCTGATTTACTTAGGGTATGTTTTATTGCTAGCGTCTATCATGTATTGAAGTTCCATTGTGCTGTTCTTACTTCTTAGTGGATGCCTTATTTTAACAGGGCTCAGCAAAGTTTGTTAACTTCACCAAGGCACTGAGCATTAACTTAGTTGAGTGCAGCCCTACATTGCAAAAAATTCAGTATAATACTCTGAAATGTGAAGATGAACATGTTGATGATGGCAAAAGAACAGTTAGCAAGCTTTGTGGAGCACCCGTTTGTTGGCATGCCTCCCTCGAGCAGGTTCCCTCAGGATGTATGAGGCTCTTTTCATTTAGAATTGGTTCTTTTCACCTTCAACTTTTTTTTGTTTTGAATTAATGATCGCTATAGAAGTTGATATTGTCATAAACACTTGTATAATCGGCTTTTACACCACCATTCATCTTAAAGTATATTGGGTGAATATTGCAAGCGGTAGAGCTTTACCGCCTGTGACCAAGAGGGAAAGGCCGTTGGCTATTTGCCCTTCCCCAGACCCCGCAGTGCGGGAGCCTACGGCACTGGGTACGCCCCTTACCCAATAAGATTAGTGACAATTTAGGGTCTGCTTATTCAGTCAATTCCTAGCTGTTTTATTGTAGGTAATTCAAACATGCCCCGACCTATTTTATTGGGCTATGGAATCGATTTATGGAACTGCAGTTTACTTTTCTAAGGAGTACCAATAATAACAGCTATTGGCCTCAACTTACTGTAAAAAGGCTCAATTTTGATAGGTGTTGGTACACCTTGTCACTTGTCTAAAGCAGCTACCTGCAATTGCTGATCAGCTAGTTTAGTTACGTCATGCATGGAATATGGATAATTGTTCAACCTGCTGATGCTCTAAGCCCTTTGTTTCAAGTATCAGATAGTTTTCCATTTTGAAACTGTCTAAGTTCATGTATTTGCCTTCCGTCAACTTTGTTTCTTTTAAGACTAATTGATCGGGGTTCTCTATGTTTCTCATATTTGTAATAACTGTCTTATATGCAGCACCAACCATAATCATTGCGCATGAATTCTATGATGCCTTACCAATCCATCAGTTTCAGGTTTGTTCCCATGATTAATTTAATTTCTACAAGTTCTTAATGTGCTTATCCATTCACCAACTGAATTTTATAGTCATTGCACTTAAAAAAAATCCTTATCTCTTTTTCTTTCTTCTTTTGCCAGAAAGCATCACGTGGCTGGTGTGAAAAGATGGTGGATCTTGCAGAAGATTCCTCGTAAGCTTTACAAGTTATGTTTATGTATTTTTAACAGTAAGGAAATGTGTAATGCTTTCTTTGCAGCAGGTTTCGGTTTGTTCTATCTCCCCAGCCCACAGCCTCTTTAATTTACCTCGCCAAGCGTTGTGGTTGGGCTAGCTCTGAGGAGCTTGAGGAGATTGAGCATATTGAAGTCTGCCCCAAAGCAATGGAGCTTACTGAACAAATTGCAGATAGAATTAGTTCAGATGGCGGAGGTGCTCTTATTATTGACTATGGAAAAAACGGAATAGTATCTGATAGTCTCCAGGTTTGGATTTTGAATCACTTCACTGTATCTAAAGTAAACTCAAAATGTTGCCTGTTTAGTACTATTGTGAAGCTTAGTAGGTAGTCGTTGTTGATTTCATAAGCACATGCTCTCTACAATCACCAAAAAGAAACATATTTTGCTGATGTTCTGAATGCTTTACAATACTTAATATGGGTACATGGAAAATGATATTTGAAGAGAATATTGTGATTTTACTAGATTGTGTAAATAACTAAATATAGTGCATTAGTAAACAATCAAAACTGTGCTTTGGGGACTGTTGAAGTGTTCATTCATAAAGCACTACTTTTTTGAGACTGGAAAGATTAATAGCTAATTATTGGGCGCACAGTGAGCTAGCCTTAGGGAGTTTTTTGGTTGACATATCTTGTATGATAGCAAATTGCTATTGTCCTGGATGAATGGTTTGGGCACTAAGTAAACTATAATAAATGCAGGCAATCCGGAAACACAAGTTTGTTGACATATTAGATGATCCTGGCTCTGCTGATTTAAGTGCCTATGTTGATTTTGCTTCAATCAAGCACTCTGCTGAGGAAGCTTCAGGTCTGCACTGGTGTTATTAAATCCTGCCTGTACTTTTTGTTGGTCACATTAACAGTACTTACATGAGATTTTTCTCATATTTTCTGCAGATGATATCTCAGTCCATGGGCCAATGACTCAGTCCCAGTTCTTGGGTTCTCTTGGTATCAACTTCAGGGTAGAAGCTCTCCTGCAGAATTGCACAGAGGAGCAGGCAGAATCATTGCAAACGGGCTACTGGCGACTAGTTGGAGACGGGGAAGCCCCATTCTGGGAAGGCCCCGAGGACCAGACACCAATTGGAATGGGCACCAGGTACCTGGCCATGGCCATTGTCAACAAAAAGCAGGGCACGCCGGTACCATTTGAGTGAAACTCATGCATAGCTATCCCCTTCCTCCAGTAGCGACAAATAAATGTTGTAACTCTTGTAGCATTGTTGAGGGATTTTGATGATCAGCTCAGACAGGGACAATTTTTTGTTCTGCTTTCTCCTATACACTCAGAAACAAGGCCTCATGACAATGTACGCTACTTTTCTTTTGTGAGGTAATGAAGATGTTGTTGTACCTGCTCGCCTGAAACGATTCATAATAATTGTGTTGACCTCCCTACACCATTACAATGTCTCCCCTGTTGTCAAAATGTGTGCTTCAGTATGTCAGCGTCTGCTATTATTATTATCCAAAATGTGAGCAGCCTTGAGAAAGAAGCGTGTCGTGTCGTGCATCTGTTGGCCTCCAGGGTCAGCCTGTTTAGATGGCATACTACATGATGATGATGGCCTCTGTTTCGGAGCTTTGCTGTTGCCTTTTTCCCGGCTGGTCTCCAAGGGGGCAATAGATTAGCATTGACCCTTTTACAAGTGCAACGCGGCATGCAGCTTAGCTTGCCTTTTGCATGATAATTCGATTTGAGAAAAGCATTTGGCATGCGTCAATGCATATGTATCAAGTAAGCGACCAGTTCAAGTCATCTAGTCAAAAATACATATACTAAATACTAGTACTTCAAAGTACGCTAATTTCCGGTCAATTAAGTGTTTATTCGATACCAACTACGCACACGCTTTGACATCGTGATACCAAAGCCACTGTAAAACAGAACCAACGAAAGTGAAAGAAAAGCAAAGAAAATACTGGTAGACTTTGATTGGAAAACTGCATAGTCAGTCTATTACCGGACGAATCACTGGCCTGCAATATATGGAGGCGTCGGAATCCGTCTACATGGAGCCTGCCTGTCGTCGGTAAGATGGGAAGAGACGCAGCAATCCAATTATTTGACGAAAATGCATTGCATTGCATGCAGATGAATGAAAGCGGAGGGGGAAAGGGACCGGAATGAAAACGGCCTGAAACCGTCCACGGCCGCAAAGAACCGTCACTGGAATGGTATTCTATGCTGAACGTCATGACTTGGTGAAGCATTGTTCGTGTTCGCCAACTAAATAAACACACGTGTGACGCTGTGGGCTGTGTGGCCCCTCCAAAGGAACCTGCTGCATTCTTTCCCTTGCTTTGATTTCACATCCACGAGAAGACTAACGATAATTGATTGATTCATCACATTAATTACTGCCAAGATGGCATCACTGACACGCACGAGCGTCCAGATTAGATCAGATTGCCTCTCGATTTATTGCATCACCATCTGCTATTCGGAGTAAGTACTGTACTACAAGCGAATTCGCCCGTGAACTCACGTTTTTACCACTTCACAATTACTGTATTAATTAACAAATCAATAGATTAGATTCACGGGCTAGCACGCTTGCGGTGTGTGCAACAGTGATTCTACTGCATCACTCACTGCTCGTGTGCTCGCAATCGCAACGGGATCGGCGAGAGAAAAGAAAGAAATGGTGGAGCCGTACGCTACCTGTTTCTGATGGGATTTGATGATCTGATCCCACCTCCTCAGTCCTCATCATCACTTACCTAAAGTACCCGCTCTAACTAACTCTGCTGCTGATTTGTCACGAACATGTCCGGGATCCAATCCAAAGTCGCCATGATTTTTCTTCGCACAGTCGTTGGTGCTGCGTGTTGGTGATGGACGATGATGGCGTTGCTCTGTTTCCATGTCCCTAATGTCGGGGAACACCTGATCGCCAATGTCAAAGCTCGCTCGCTTTCCTCTCCTTTCCTTTCTTTTCCTTTCCTCTGCATAGAAAGAGAGCCCCAACCGAAAGCTCGCGCGACAGGCAGGCGCCACTCGGGTCGCCGCCGCGAGACCCACCGGCTGTCCTGCTGCTCCCCGCCGCTGCCGACACCGCCGGACGCACGGGCGGATTCCAATCCAATCCCATCCGTCGCCCGCCACGGACAGCGACCACGGAACCGCAACAAACCCCACTGCCCAAAAGCCACCGGTGAGGGCGCAGCGCAACAAGAGCAAGTCTTATCTGCTCACACAGCACTACAGCAGCATAGACACAAGAACATCAGCAGCACAGCAAGAGCAGCACAGATTAGAATAGAAATGAATCGCTTGCATTGCATTGCACTGGTTTTTGTTTTCCATCCAAGATCGATCACAAGTGCGAGGCTGCGAGCGAAACAGGAATCAGTCGCCACATACCCGGGGGAATATACAAACCAACCATGCCTTCTTCATTCCTTCCTAGTTCCTACTTCTAGGAGCAAAAGCCAAAAGAGAGCAGCAATGACAGACACAGCTTGCACTGCACTGCAGCTAATGATGCTACTAAGTAGACACTGTCATCCATCCCAAAAGAACAAACTGACAGGCTGAGGCTAGAGCTAGACAACGTCCCAATCTTCTTTGTTAGATTATCAATACCTAGATATAGATGCCTACTACTTTGGGCCGGCCGTCGGTCAGAATCTGGTTAGCGTCGGCCAGCCGACGTCCTGATCAGGAGGAGGCGATCCCGGGCTCCAGCTCCGGGGCGAACCCGTGCGCGGTGGCGGCAGCCGGCATCTGATCCTCCCACACCAGACCGACCTCGTACTCCGGAACATACTCCTGCAAGAATCACACGTGCGTAGGCTCATCAGTCAAGCGGTTCGATCAGCCAGTCAAAATAGGCATCCCCTTCTTGGAGAGCAATCGCTTAGGAATCAGAATCTCAGGTTAAGTTTCCACACCTCAAGCTTCAGAACAAGCTCCTTCGCCGTGGGAGCCGAGATGATGATGCGCCGAGCGTCCTCCTTGATGAATCCTTCGTTCACAGCCATGTCGATGAAGGACAGCAACGGGTCGTAGAACCCATCCACGTTCAGAAGCCCAACCTGCAGGTGAATATTTACACTCGGTTAATCAGAAGCCAACATGAGTAGAATAAAATAGACAGATTAGCAGGTTATCAAATTCCAAGCTAGTGCTGATTGCAGCCTATTCAACACAGACAGGATTCTGCGTGGGGCCAAGCCAATAATCCCGGTTAATATAATACTGCGGCGTTTTAACAATTCGGTGGGGCCATCAGGCTCCAATAATAGTAAAACAGCTGACTACGCAAAGTCGATAGCAATGGGGATCGATTGTTCAAATCTTTCATCTATCTATCATTTGTGGCTCACCAATGCTGAGCAATTGTTTAGAGAGGTTGCCAACTGCACATTCCCTTTGAAATGAGAAGTTTGACCAGTACAAGATCCTCCAGAATCACTCTGTCAGTTTCGTCAAAATATTCATGAGGTATTAAGTGGACAAAAGCGTATAAACAACGGAGAGCGCGGATCGCATGCTCCCTCAACTAAGTTCCAATTAAAACACCTGTGGGCGTTAAGCGAACTAAACTAGACTAATAATGCAAATGGTTTGCCTGTGGCCATCCAAAACCCCAGCTATCACATGGGCACACCGTGCGTCACGAAGCCATGATCAAGGCAAGATGTTTGCAGAAAAAAGATCACAGTATCTCTAATCTAACGACTTTGTGATAAACTAGTAGATTATTACAGAATTGTTAGGACAGAATGAATTCTGTGCCGCACATGATGCTTAATTATTGCGAGTAAGTTTTTGGTTTGGATCCAACAAGGTATCAGGATCAGTTTGTTACCGGCTTCTTATGGATTCCTAGTTGCGCCCAGGTGATGACCTCAAGCAGCTCTTCCAGAGTTCCGTAGCCACCTGTAATGCAACAAGAAAGCGTGTCAGATTTGGAATCCTATGACCATCAATCAAATCGGCAAGAAAATTATAGTGCACCGTACTGAATAAACCAGCCATACCAGGTAATGCTATGAAGGCATCAGCAAACCGAGCCATCTCAGCCTTCCTCTCATGCATGCCGGAGACCGCCCTTACTTCCCCAACAGGCTCACCAGTTACCTGCAAAAGAAGAAATTAAGTATCTAAGCATCAATCTTACGCCCTTTTAAAGATGGATACTTAAAATGCTTGCTCTACTGAAATTAGAAAGTACCACATGACTCATCCTTATCTCTTATACTATTACAAAATAGAAACACCTAGTTGCACACACATAAAAGCACGAGTCAAGGGCGACCAGGACCAAATCTACTTTCAGCATAAGAAAGTACAAGTGCATTGCAACAAGTAAAGAACACAAGACAACCACACAACCTGCAATTCAGTAAAAACTTCAGAACAGGCAAGATCACTACAGTGGTCCGGTAAAATCATAAAGCCTGAATGGCTATTGAAGTACTACAGCACACGATGTTTTAGGTCAGGTGCATTAGATTCATGTGATCGATATAAATGCATCATGTATTCATGTCTCCCTACACAAGCAAGGGTCCCCTTGTAATTATTTTATTGGTGCTTTGTGTCTATTGTTCACTCAGATGCAAGCAGTGCGACTCAGGCATCACGAAAGCAGCCAGACATGCATTCCAAAGGCAGCAGTTGTGCACAGCAGCAGCAATCAAAATGCATGCAAAGTCTCCAGGACGTAGAAGAGGCTCACCTCTCTGGGCATCAAGGATCTTGGGATGACCCTGCAGTCAAGAAAAGAGGGGAAACAGAAAGGCACGTCAGTTTATTTGTAGCATGAAGCAGTCGAGCAGGTAGAAACCACCAGGCCATGGCCTTCCCCATTGAGGAAACTGGGAAGCCAGGCCTAGCTCAGGCTAGGCACGCCAGAGCAAGAGACTCATCAGGCCCTCTAGAGAAACAGACTAGGATAACTGCACAATTATTAAGGCAAACAAGAGAAGAAAGCACTATTCTCCCTTAATGTTGCAACTTGCAATTCGATACACATTTGGAGCAAGCAGCAGAATGGCCTTTTGGGAAAAAAAAAAAAAAACAGGCCAAAAAGGCACTTCCATTCCACTTCTGTGATGAGGCTCAACCCAGTTGCATTCAAAGTGGCTCCTGCTGAAATGATGCAGCAAGAGACTCACGTCTGAACGGCATACCCAGGGGGCAGAGCCACGGCTGTGGCAATCAAAAGCTACCATTTTGGAGCAACAAGGCACAGGAAGCATGCACTCACAGCAGCAGCAGCAGGCAGCCAGGACCAGGAGCGCTTCTCATCAAGAGAGCGAGCGCAGCGGCTTGCACGCACACAGCAGCACAACTTGTCTAAGGACAGTAGAGATAGAGAGGGAAGGGGTTAGGATGCTCACCCAATCACATGGCGACCTCCATCATGAACCGCATGAGAGACCAGCCCCATGAGGCCGATGGAACCTCCACCGTAGACCAGGTCTATGCCCCTCTCCACCTGGCACCAGGAAAATCAAGAAATTCACACATCAATAGCGACGACATGTAGAAATGCAGGAAAACAAAAACAAAAGGCGATATTTTTGCTACAGAATCTGGCTGAGATTTTGGTGCGGCAAGGAAGCAAGAGATTGTTCATCCGGGGAGACAAATGAGGTCACCGCGCCGCGGCAGCCCAGCGCCATCCATTTCATTTCATTTCATTTCATTTCAATTCATTATGGTCTGGAACGACGACGACCGTTCAACTACGAGACCACCGCCCAAAACAGCAAAGACTCGCGGCGGCTTTCGGCTCCCCCCCATGGCGAGCAGCCGAGCAAGGTTCGCCGCGTCCCTACCGTGAGCCGCGCAAAGCCACGATCACCCAAGGCCGGGACGCGCGGCGTGCGCCACGGCCACAGCAGCAGCAGCACACGCAGAAACCGGCTGGCCGCAGGCAGAGGCGGAATCGAGTGGAGCGAAGCAAACAAAGATGGCAGCAGCAGCAGCAAGGCGCGGGATTTTGATCTGGGGCCAGACCGAGCGGCGGTGATTCGCCCCCACGAAAAGATTGGATTTTTTTTTACCGTAAAGGCGGGATTTTTGAGCGGTGAGGGAGAGGGCGCGTGACGTACCAGCTCCTTGCCGAGCTCGACGGCGGCGTCCTGGTAGCTGGGCTTGCGCCCCTTGGCGCTGCCGCAGTAGACGCAGATGCGCTGGAACCGGGACCGCCTCTCGCCGCCGGCCTGCGCGGCCGCCACCGCGACCCCGGTCGCTCCGGCTCCGCCGCCGCACTTCTCGGCCACAACCGCGTCCATTGCCGTCGCCGCCGCGGTACTGGGAGGTTAGCGGCTGCCGGCTGATCGATGTGTCCGACGATGTGGTGGCGCCGCGGAAGAAGGAGAGGCCCCGCGGTTCTTTTGGGTAGGTGGGCGCGTGGGTGTAGCGGAGCGGGTAGGCAGCTGTACACGGGACTGGGATTGCGATGCTGGCTGCTGCTGCTTGATGCCTGATGCCACGGCCTGAGCTTGAGCCGGATGGCGTGGGAGAACGCGTCCATTTATAGAGCTTGAACGGGTTGGTGGGTCCAACAATGCTGGGGCTGCCAGGGCCCCACCCACCGGTGGTGCTAGGGGCTTTCTTTCTCGCCTTTTGTTTGTTTTCTTCTTTTCCTGAGGCAGAGGACACTGGAGGATGGTTTCTACTTTCTGCAGCTGCTAAAATC
>JAKNSH010422536.1:0-12230 GCA_027790015.1 Cymbopogon flexuosus
ACCAAGAACGTTGGAAGTTTCGAATACATCATCACTGCCTCCAGCGCGATTGGAATTGATCGGTCGTTCGTTACAGTTTGGTTTTCTCGCGAAATGCGTTGTGCACGCAGGATGAGCAGCAGATCGATCGATCCCTGGGCACGGCATCATGGTGGGTTCTCTCCATGGTATCCGACTTCCTACCTGAGCCTCGACTCGTCGGCGAAGCGGGTGGCGAGCTTGGCGGTGTCGCGCCACCGGCACGCCTCGCGCTCGGTCTCCCGCAGCTTCTGACGCGCGCGCTCCAGCGCCGATTCCAGCTCCGCGATCCGCGCCTCGTGCCGCGACTGCAGCAGCAGGTGCAGCCTCCGCTCCAGCTCGCGTGCCGACACGCCGCCGTGGGACGGGCTCTTGATCCTGTTCCCCTCATCGTCCTCGTCCTCGTCGTCCTCCTCTTCGTCGTCGTCGCGGTCTTGGCTCTCGTCGCAGCCTCCACCATTGTTGTCTGTCTCTGCGTCGTCGTTGTAGGAGTCGGAGCAGATCGTCGAGTGGCTCCTCGAGGTGGCACTGCTCTTCGGCGCCGCCTGCATCTGCGAGGATCATCAGTCAGTCGATCAGAATTCAGAACAGAGCACATGGTAATGAGCGATCGGAGCGCAGTTTCCACATTTAATCGCGCGCTACGAACCTCGACCTGATCATCACGCCGTCGGCAACGAGGACTGTCGTCCTCGACGTCCGAGGCTCGCTGCAACTGCAAGCGCGACAGCTCCGCCTCAAGCTCAGCTTCCATCCGGTCCATGTCACGGCGCCCACCGTCTTCGCTCGCCCGACGGCTCGCCGGGTCAGCCGTGCCCGCACGCGAACCGTGGGACCGGGTCAGGGCGCCCTCCTCCACGCCGCCATAGCGGGCGACGGGTCCCTTGACGACGCTGGCGCAGTCGGTGGTGCCGTCGCCGGAGGCGCTGGGTCGGCCGTTGCAGCTGCGCACGTCCGCCCTGGCGTCGACGAGCAGGCGCTCCATCTGGGCGCGGAGCTCCGCCATCCTGCTCAGCTCCGCCGCGCTCTTGGACAGCAGCAGCAGCAGGCTGGCGCCCAGGCCCAGGCTTGCCGGCAAAGCGTCCTTCCCTGCACGCCACAAGCGTCGTCATCGTCACCACTTGGCCATAAAATACACGGGGAGACACCATGGACAAACGCACGCACACGTACCAAGAGAGCTCCGGGGGGACCCGGGCTCACGAGGCGCCGGCTGGGCTGCCACCACCACCGCCGTGGGCCCGGCCACCTGCGCCGTCTCGTCCACCTCCTCATGCTTTGCGGCTTCGGCGGTTGCAGCGGGGGCGACGGCATCCTCCTTGGCCGCCGCGGCGCTGGCGCAGTAGCGCGGGAGGAGGCGGATGCGGCATCCGAACCCGGCGCCGCCGCCGCGGCCCCTCTGGAGGATGCGCGACAGCAGCGACCGCGGCGAGGAGCACCCGCGGTCGCGGGCCGCGGAGGCCCTGGTGAGGAGCGTCCCGACGGTGGGAGGCGACGAGGCCGAGAGGCGCAGTGGCACCGGCGCCGGCGCCGGCGCCGTGGTCCCCTCCGCTGCCAATGCCATCGGTGACGTGGTGGAAGTGGCTCGCTGGAGCATGTAGCAGTAGCTGAGGCGATTCGACGTCGGCCAGTGTCCCCCGGAGGATCCGATCGATGCGTCTCGGGAATGGATGAGGCGTGCGGCACGGCGGGTGTATTTATAGAGGGCGGAAATCATGGTCATCGGGGGATTTGGGATTGACGCGCGTGGAATTATTCGAACAGTCGGAGAGGGATTTGCGGCCGTGTAAATGAGGCGATGCATGGTAGGTTCTCCGTATAATTGCGCTCGTAGACTAGAGCAGTAGGAGCATCGGGTATTCATTTACGGCGTACCAACCGCCGTCGTCCATGCCGCCGGCTCGCCGCCGGGGTCCTTCGAATTCTCAATCACGTCGCCGTACATGATGGTGCGTGCTGGACGATGGCGTTCAGGTGTTCGAATTGCCCGCTTGGCAATTGGCATAGTACGCTATTCAGTAATATGTTGTAAAACGGGTACGCATACTACATCAATTTTCTCTATCCAAACTAGGGTAAAAGTATACGAGGGAATTGGATCCCCCTAACTGAAATCTGAATAGCACAGTTCAATACTGCAAAGATAGACTGCAATGAAGGTAGGTGCGAGTCAAGGATGGGATATAGGATCAGCAGGGAGCCAGGGAGGGACGGAGGCCCCCCAGGCCAAGCAGGAGTGGTGGTTGGGTGCGCGCGCTCTCGTTCCAACGGTCAGAAGGAACGCGTGAGTCACCTTAAATTGGTCGTCCGTCCCAATCGATACTGCTTGGCTGGAGTTCTCGTCTCAACAGGATTATGCTGGTCGTTGCATTGTGTTCCCCTTCAGTTGGTGATCAACTGATGATAATAATAGATGGATGGCTCAACAAACAAACGACGAGGAGTAGACAGAGGTCCTAGCTGTGGTGCATGCATGGATGCAAGGGGTAATTTGTACCGCCCGCATCACTGCATGCAGCATGGAAAGGATCTCTACTCCTGCCATCATCTGTTTGTTGAGCCATTTATCTTTGTTATGGTACATGCACAGATGCAAGCAGTATAAATTTAGTGTAATTTGTACCGTCTACATTCATACATGCATCACGACAAAGACAGATGGCTCAACAAATATGTCCATGCAAATTAAGTGTAATTTGTACCGCCTACATGCGTGCACCACGGAAAGGAACTGTTTGCTCCGACCATCGTCTGTTTGTTGAGCCATCCATCTTTCATCATCACCAGTTGATCACCCGTGTAATTGCCATTCAACGTGTGATCATTTTCAACTGCACAGCATTCGTTCTCCTTCAGCTTAAGTGTACGGAAACAACCACGACTTGTCCAAATGTATACTGTTCACAAAATTTCCAATTCATTTGTATCTGATTGCTATAGCCGTTTGCCTGCGGACCAAATCAATTCGAAATGTATCAACACGAGCGAAAAGCTCTCGGTACCATATACTACACCTGGTTAGAGGAACCGGAACATAACAAACGAGTTCTCACTGCGTTCCTCCACTACAATTTTAAAAGGCGAAATAGCCATCTTGATCTCTAAACTATTGGGCGAGGCTTAGATTGGTCCCTCAACTATGAAAAAAGTCTAATTTAGTCCCTAAACTATTGATATACAGGTCAATCCTTTAATTACCCGCCACGTGTCCCAAAGACCATGCAAAATGTTAATTTTGCCCCTCTTTCCATCCTTAAACAGCAACATAGGTTGGCGGCATTGTCATCCACCATTTCATCCCTCTCCTTCCAGTCTCCCCTCTCCCTATCTCGTTCCTCATGGCGGTTGTGCATGGTTTGCTTAAATTAGCTTTGTTATTAGTGTGTAAAAAAAAAAGAATGAGTGCTCAAGCATCTGCAAACATCCGGTCCTCGTCACAATATTAATGCCTTTGTATCATACAATCGTTAGTTTGTGAATACTTGAATTTGTCATGTCGAAAACATGTGCATCAGACATGAGAATATATGACATCCATTATCTCTATTCCAATAGTTACATAATGAGCCATAGGCCTCAGAAAGGGTAAGATCGTGGATAGACAGACAACAGAGAAGGAAATAAAGAAGAGAGACGGAAAACGGAGGACTAGGAGATACTATGAACCTGTGTGGCTGTTTAAGGATGGAAAGAGGGGCAACATTCACATTTGCATGGAGCCTAGGACACATAGCGAGTAATTGAAGGGGAGGTATGAGATTGACCCGTAAATCAATAGTTGAGGGACTATATTGGACGTTTTCACAGTTGAGGGACCACATTGAGCCTCGTTTGGGGACCAAGATGGCTATTTCGCCATTTTAAAAAGGTATGACATAAAATAATCAAGATCCATTTATCTGCCCAAGGTCTTTTTTCCCTAACCAATTTTTTTTATATATTTTTCTTTTATTCAGACCTGTTTAATTCGCTCTCTGCCCAAGCTCTTTGACGATGCACACAAGAAAATAGAAGAAAAAGGGAAAGAGAAAATCTCATTGCAAAAATGATAGATACAACACCGATTTGTTTCTCGGTCATATCCTCAGAGGCTGGTGTCCAGACCTGGTCTGGTCACCTTGTAATCTTCTCCGCTGCCGGGATCTGATATTTTCAGCCTCTTGGAAAGGGTTCGGCCCACTGAAGTCTCGCACTGATTTCCTCACCTTCTTCGTCTTTCCACGGTCATACTCCTCATCCCTAGGAATGAGATGACATGAGTGTGTCTCAAGCTCAACAAAAAAAACTTGTATACAATTCAAAAACCAGAAACCCGGAACTCGTAATCTCAAAACATTTGAACATCAAACGACAGAACCATAACTGGGAACATAAAAAAAATACCCCAAGAAAACACATTGTCTATCAAGATTAGTCTCATCAAGTTTTTTAAAAAAGAAAACAACAGAACCATAACTGGGAAACATAAAATAAATACACCAAGAAAATACATGGTCTATCAAGATTAGTCTCATCGAGTTAAAAGAAAAAAAAGAAAACAACAGAACCATAACTGGGAAACATAAATAAATACACCAAGAAAATACATGGTCTATCAACATTCATCTCATTGAGTTAAAAAAAACATTTGACTCATCGACTAAAAGCCACTTTGAAAAGCAGAATAATGCTCCATCAGCATATGTTTTAAACCTACGCTGAAGTTTTAAACCTATAGAGAACTCATGCATAACCATCAAAATGAAATGAATCATGGGCCTTATTGGCACTTGGTACCAAATTTATTCAACTTACCATTTATCTAAGACGTAACCAATGCTGGTGGAATTGGAACATTGCAGCTCTGTTGCCATGTTATTTGCCATGCCATCATCACCCCACCGTGGAACTGGAAATGATAAGATATATTTGTTATTTTATTGAATAGATTTAGTACATTCCTGTTTGGCTGCACATATGCATGGACTCAGGGAAATATTACAAACTAACCTCTTAAACCCCTTGTGAGGAGATTAAAATGCCAGGAGCCTTTCTCATCTCTACCCTCACATTTTCCTGAATCAGGATTTGATACAGATCTAGGCCATAAGCTTGCTAGCTCAGCACCAGCAAGTGTTGCATCCTCACTGCCCTTCTTGTCCATGGTTAGTTCAACAGCACAGGAGTGCCCAAGTTTTTGTTTCTTGCCATAAATCTGAACAGAAACTTTAGAGCTTGCACTGTTATGACAGTGTTTCCGACTATGGGATTTATGAGATATGACACTAGTACGAACAGTTTCTGATGTTGATGTCTGCTGATCATCAGCAATACTTTCAGTGTCCGCAGAAGATGTGAACCGCCTTCTGGTTCTCTTGCGTTTCCTTTTCTTACGTGGTTTCAAGGACGCCAACAACAGTTGTTTGGACCCAAAACACAAATTGACAACTGGGTGTTTCACATGCTTATTTGACTTGATTTTCATGTTTTTATGCAGATTGCCACGACATGGATCCTTGCTTACCAACTGCAAAGAGTTTTCAGAGCACATCACCTGCGCACAACCTTTGGAGCTGGCCACATGTGCAGTGTCTTCAGAACAGATTTTCTTCTCAAAGTTAACATGTCCAGTGTCCGGTGAGTTATTCTGAAAGGAAGTTTGCCAAATTTATTTAATAAAATAAAGCATATAGAAATATCAATGATAAATTCTCTTTTTTACCATGAATAGATCAGCGGTCAATGCATGACACACTACTTGCTAAATGGGTGACAGCATGCACACTGCTCCATATAAACAACCCAAAATAGAAGTGACAAAGCCAGTGGCTCAATACCTGGCCAAATGCATCTGCCGTGTGGTCTGTTTCCATAACAGAGACTTCGTTCACCATAGCCAGCTCATCCCCCAGTGTATTCCCAATAGTAGTCTGCAGCAGCAAGATATAAAAGGAGGAAACATTGTCTTCAGCAAATTTACTTAAATGTGCATGCAATGTAATGGCAGGGCTTGTAACAATTACCTGCTCCTCTGCTTTTACTTTATCATCAATGTTTTTCATATAAAGCTCCTTCAAAACTAGTCCTTTAGCTTCATCATTACTAGTTGAATCTTCGTTGCCAGATATTGTTCCATTAGAAACAGCAGTAACCTTACCATTTTGCAACAGATAGAGTAAATATAACTATATAAATTAATGAAAACTCAAAAAGTATGAAAAGGATCAACAAGCAACAATGGAAACATCACATGGTTACCTCAGTTGGGAGGACTTGTGCAATAGTTGTTGCATCACTATCAGGAGTGGGTTTGTAAAATGCAAATGTACGTAGTTCATTAGCCTGCTCGTTTGCACCCAACAATCCATCAACACCATTGCATAACTGCAAAGCAGAATTAAAGACATCTTTGCCTGAATCAACGAGTGCACCATCAGATTCTAGTTGCAAGTCCTGCAATGGCGTCTCATATGCATTCTGATCAGAACTTGCATCACAGGGAATACAAGCATCAGGCTGTCCTATAGATGTTGTCTCCATTTGATTGGCTAGTGTTATTTGCTCTGATTTGGAGTACAACGTAGCAGTACCATCTGGATCTGTGCATCTGGCTTTCTGTACTAGCTCATTGATTTGGGGTGTTAAATCTTTAATAACCTCAGTGCTTCCATCCTGTGAGGTGGTGGTGTTAATATTGCTGGGCTGATCATTATCTGGATTCAGCTTCTGTGTCTTTGTATCAAGAATATAAACCTCAGGCTGTCCTGGAGAAATTATCTCCCTCTGAACACCTTGTGTTATTTCCTCTTCTTTTGTGGACAAGGCATCAGCACCATCTGGGAGTGTGCATGAGACTTTCTTAACAGGTGCATTGTTTTGAGATGTTGAAGCTTTAACATCTTCAATTTTGCTATGTTCGTTTGAACACTGGTCTCGAGAAACTGCACTAACATCACTGGGCTGACCCTTATTTGGGTTCTGCATCTGCAACTTTGTATCTACTTTGGTAATTAGGGAAAAATCCAATGTTTTCTCCACTAAAGCATTTCGAATTACACCATTCATACATGTGATGTTCTCAGAAAACCTTTCGTTTTCTGACAAACTGGCAGCAACATTATCTTTATGAATTATGGAGCTCCTCACTCTTTCACGGACATAAAACAGTATGTATGCTTTCTGCTTTAGCACATCTTCCTCACGGACTCGGCAAACCTGTAAGTATCAACAAAAAATCAACAAAAGGGGCAAAGAGCATAATTCAAATAAAGTACACCCCTCATGCACATAAGGTACTGAGAAAACTTAAGCACACCGATAATAATCATTGGGAGCAACCACAGTGCCAACCAAAGCAAAAGTCTCATTTCTCTCTTTTGGCCATACAGACACCCCTTTCAAAGCCACCCACGACCCAAACCCCTTCAAACAGAAGGTCCTTGTGCAAAATAGTGATAGAAAATTAAGTTTCTGACATGTGTATGATAAAAATAGGAGGTACATTACATTAAAGCAACAAGGCCAAACCATTGGCACAAGCACAGCATGGAACTACTTACTAATATATGGACAGCAGAAATTTTACTGAGGCAAGTTCTAGTGAGACCTGGGTTGATTCTTGTGTTTAGTGGTTCTTGTTTTTCTCCTTGAGCTTAGCTGATATGTTCACCGCTGGTTTGGCTCTGTGTTTGTTTTTAAGTTTTAAAAAAAGCAATAAAATCTAACAGTGGGGTCTTCTCCCTGCTGTTTTCCTGGTTAAAAAAAAAGTTCCTAGTGAGCAGGGACCACCAAGTACATAAATTCCATGAGACGTATTTTTGGCCTTTTATTTAACTGACGGGACAAAATATTTTTGACAGAGGCATGCAGAAGACGAATGACAAATAAAGATGAGATTTTAGGTCAGAGAAAGGACAAAAATGCATGAGGTGCCACCGGTTCAGAATAAAAAACAAAACCCACAGCATAGATCAACACCATGTCAAATAGGTTATATCTACAGAAGGATCGGAATTGTAACCTGGTTATCATCAAGATTGTGCCACAACCCACTAGATGTCCGAATGAAGCAATGATAGTGACCTGATTGCGTATTCCGACCAGCATGAACCAAAACACCATAGAGATTATATTTCAAATCCATACCCTACACACAAAAAACAATGGCGTGGGCATTACGAAAACAAACTAACACAAATACAAATCTATACTGTGAAAAGCTACTACACTTGTACTTCTAGAAAAGTAGTAACTCACTTCTGAATTGCTGACAAACGGCTTCAAGTTTAATGTTGTTCGAAAATCGATTTTTTTGTCGATCTTTTGAAGAGGGTTGAAAGGACTAAAGCGTTTCAGATGAATTGTCAACACATAAGGAGCCTTATCAATAAGAAATCTTTTCTTTGCTACAACTTTCTCATTGCACTGTTGGCAGTTGTAGTGTTTTTCCCCACCATCTAATAGCTCCTCCTCGGTAAAATTGTAAAGTGCTTTCATCAATGTGGTGGCATTGCCAATTTCGACACTGAGATCTAGGAAAGGGTCAAATTTGTTTGAACAGTGGGAGCACATTGTACATCTCACCTGCAACGTGTATTAGTGTATATATAAACACTGGCCAGTATTTATGATGGGATTTATGACGAATATAGCTTCAATTGATATCACTCATACAAATGTAATTATGCAATTAACAATACCTGACTTTTTAAGCGCCCGCCAAATATTTTGTGAACTAGACTCTTCTCATAAGCCCTTGGCGACTCACTTTCTATACCAGATGGTAAGCAGCATTTGTGCATTGACTCAAGCAAGCTAACCATTAACTCATGTGCATCTTCCTGCCTATAGTAACGGAAATTACGAGAAATGCCTGCCTTGCAGTTAAGGATTGCACTATAACCATTAGCTCATTCAGAGATTTTGTTATTTAGGACTCAACGCACACCTCATGAATTTGACACCATATTCGCGTGCCTTTCAGAAATTGACACCCAACATGTGAATTGTTTCAGTTCAAGTGCTTATCTCTTTTTGTCTTCTCTTTTCCTTCTCATTTTCCAGCCAACATCAATTGCGAGTCTGCCCCTTCTTAGCCACAAGCCGCTCACTCTCTCCCATCGCTGTCGATACCATTCCCACTCCTCTTGGCCACTGCCACTATCTAAGCTCCTTGATGGTGACTAGGCTCAGAGGCTCTTCCGCAGCCACCAGCGCCGGCCGCCGAGTAGACCACAACAAAAGCTCCATTTCATTGCAGCCTACAACTTGACTCTGCTCATGTCTCTGTGACGCAGGCGCCCCTAGAGTTAGGCAAGTGCGCGCGCCGCTGGGGCTGGGGATGGGATCATGCCATCTGTACATGACGTTAGTGGCTGCAGCGGCACACAAGAGAGAGAGAGAACGAACAAGGGTCAAGGGGAAAAAACGCACAGCCAGGAATGGATAACAAAAAGGGAAGGATGAAAACTGAGAAAAAGGGAGGAAATCAACCAAACTGAACCAATTCGTGTGTCGGGTGTCAATTTTTAAAAGTCATGCAAATTGGGTGTTAAATTCAATGAGGTGTGTATTGAGTCCCAACAAAATCGTCCATCTATGTTTGAATAGGAATTGCTGAATTAGGTTATAGCACATAAAAGGATACACTTTAAGTTGTTGACAAATTGCCGTGGTGTCAGAATTTTCCCAGAGGACCGAAGCGCGAACTGAACATGGTGCTGAAGAGCGCACAATGCACAGAATCCAGAAATATGACCTATAAAAAGTTACAAACTGAATTAAAAATAATCACAGAAACAACACTTGTGTCCTAAAGGAAGTGTAGCACTTGCCAAAAGAAAGGCATGAGGAGACGAATTTCCTATATAGCACATCTTTGGTAGATAAGAAGGTAAGTATAGAATATATATTCTATTGACCATCAAGAGATCATCAGGTATTGGTAACAACCAATTATATATGTAGCTCAAAACCTTTTGTAAATAAGTGGTATGCTCAACTAAGTGTTATCTGAAAATAAAGAGTGCTCAAGGACTGAGTCAGCAAGCAACACCATGCGTACATGTGGAATGTCTATTGGCTGGTTGCAAGTGGCAGAAAGCTTACATGAGGACTTGTGCTTGCCGTTCTGAAGGTAGGCCACGAATGGCTCAGTGTACGTCAAGCATTGTAGGACCGAGTTGAGATAGCATGTATTGCCGAGGTTGTGCAAGCCAGCCCCCTGTGTTGCATACACCAACAAAGCTCAGTAAATTCACACTTGCATAATTCAGTTCAATCAAATGGCCATAGTGCCTCAAATAAACGTTTTCACTCCCATGATTCAGTTGAATCAACTGTGCATAGCCCCTCAAATAAATGTTTCACTCACATGATTCAGTTGGATCAAATGGGCATAGCCCCTCAAATAAATGTTTTCACTCCCATGGTTCAGTTGAACCGGATCAGCATAGCTTCCCAAATAATTGTTTTCATTCACATGATTCAGGCCATGTTTGGTTCCCACCAACTTATGACTAGGGACTAAAAATAAAAAGACTTATTTGCCAAACAGAAGGACTAAAATATGACTAAAACACATAAGTTTCACTAGTCCATCAAGAGCTCCTAAAAAATGATTAAAAAAGTAACTAAAACTTTTAGTCCACTTTGGAACAAACAGGCCCTCAGTTGAGTCGAATGCTTAAAGACCCTCAAATAAATGTATTTGCTCGCACAATGTAGTTGAATCGACTGAGCAGAGCCCCTCAAATAAATGTTTCCACTCCCGTGATTCAGTTAATGTTTTCTCAGCACTGGTATTCACGTGATTCCATGAATGGAATGAGCAGAGCCCTCAAATAAATGTTTTCACTGGCATGATTCAGTTGAATGCTTTCTCAGCATGTACTCAGCATGATTCAGCTGAATCGAATGAGCATAGCCAGAGCCCCTCAAATCAATGTATTCACTGCATGATTCAGCTGAATGCTTTCTCAGCTACTACTCAGCTCGATGCAGTTGAACCGAATGTGCATAGCCCCTCAAATAAATTTCAGTTTCCACTACATGTTCAGTTGAATCGCCCCAAAAGTAAAAGAGGGTTGGAACAACAAAAGAGAGCCGCAAAGTAAAAGAGGGTTGGAACTTGGAACAACAAAGGAGAGCCGATTTCAAAGTGAACAAAAAAAAAAAAAAAAGACCCAAAAAAATGGCGCCGGCGAATCCAAAATTGATTCATGCGGCAAGTTTGTTTAGATCACGGAATTAGGGCTAGAATTACTGTATCAGAATTTCTGTAGCATTTCGTTTGTATTTGGTAAAAATTATTAAACTTTGACTACTTAGGCTTAAAATGTTCGTCTCGCAAAGTACAGCCAAACTGTACAATTAGATTTTGATTTCATCTACATTTAGTACTCCATACATGTGCCGACATTTTGATATTACATGAAATCTTCTTTTTGCACAGTGAAATTTGGTGAAGAATTGGAAGAACTAAACAAGGCCTAAGAATAAAACGCAGGAAACCCAGATTACAAACAGCAAATCATCGTCCGCAAGGACCGAGGCAACTTTGAAGAAATCGCAGCTTCCCGAACGGGCAACTCGGAGGGAGGAATGACAATCCATCACCGAACCCATAAAAAAACACTAACAAAATGCAGCAGCAACTCCAGTTAGCGAGCGAGCGCAAACCGACCGCAACAGGGAAACCACGAGTCGTGCTCACTCACGATCTTCCGCGGGAAGATCCTCCCCGTGCCGACCTCCGGATCGAGCCCACTCCCGCTACTCTCCCCAATGCAGAGCCTGCCGCCGTGCCGCCCGCTCCGCGCCGCCGCCGCGCGCCTCTCAGCGTCCGTGAAGAGGCCCTTCTCCAACCGAAACCCCTCCGGCACGGAGACGGCACGCGGCGTGGCGGCGGCGGCATAGAACTCTATCCTCCGGTGCACCAGCTCCTCCACCGCCGCCGCCGCCGACGACGACGACTCCCCCATTCTCTAGGGTTTCGCGCGCGGGCAGCGGATCGGCGGCCAGTTGGGAGCAGTTGATTTCTCGAATTTGGGGCGAAATTCCGGGACTGAATCCACCGGCTAGTCTCGATCGAGCTGGGGCCGCGTGGATTGAGCTGGGCCCGAAAGGGGTTGGGGCGCGAGAGGGAGAGCGAGCTGGGAAGAAGGACACGAGGTTGGGGTTGTATACTTGATCCGCGCCTGACAGATGGACGGCCTGATTATGCCAGCGAGGGG
>JAKNSH010422584.1:0-10353 GCA_027790015.1 Cymbopogon flexuosus
GGCCGGCTGGCCGCCGGCGGGCCGGGAGTGACGAGAGAGAATAGAAAGCAACCCCCACTCGGGCCACCGATATCGGCGACGATCGAGCACGTTATTATTTAGAGCGAGCGCGGACGGAGCAGGCCACCTCAGCTCCGCCGGCATGCAATGGCGGCAACCCGGCTGGCCCTCCATCTCTGCTGATCGATCCGTAGCTAGCTAGTACCTGCGTCCCTCCGCCACCACCGCCAGCCAACCCAGATAGGCCAGGCCAGGTGTGATGTCGCCATGGATTGCAATGCATTGCATTGCATTGCATTGCATGCATGGTTGGCTCTCTACCTACTTTACGTACAGTACGCATTCATGGATTATGTATGGATAATGAATTCAAGATGGTCGATCGCCATCTCTCTGTTTTATTTATGTAACGTAATTCTAGTTCATAAATAACCGCGCGCACACGATGATCGAGCTTGCATTGATGAATTATAAGTTCCACTACTTCCTCCTAAATTCCTTCTTTCCTCCACACCAATGAAACGCTAATGGCCGGGAATTTTGAATGAAAGATCTAGCTTGAAGATCGAAGCTCTCACACCCGTACGTCGTCCTAGCAAGCAGTAGCAATGGAGGGAGAACAGTACTCCAAACAGAGCTGAATCATCTGCTCACCCTCCATCATGGAGACAAGATCAGCAATAAGATAACTAAAACCCAAGCCAGACTGGATGTGCCTGAACTGGTTTACAGTGGAACGCTGTGCAGGATTAGCAGGTACCTTAATTAATATAGAGGAACATATCCATCGCCTGAGGCCTGAGGGGCAGCAAATTAAGCACACCAGGTGGGCCTCGGCACTTTGGAGCAGAGAACCGTGAATATGAATCGAACCGAACAGGGCCGAACTATCAGTTTTTTGGTTCTTGGTTTCATGGTTGCATGTTCTGATTCCTTTAGTATTCAGTTTCAGTGTCGGTTTTCAAACGATGAGAACTGAACATCCGAATACGGGAACATTTTCTCTGTGTTGTTCCCACTATCTCTCTTTAAATTTATCTTACATATAGATGGTCTACCATGCGGGGACATTTTCTCTGTGTTGTTCCAACCAAATATTCCACATCTAACTTGTAGTTGTCTTCCCCATTACACTACTCTATGTGTGTAGGCTAGCTGGTTGATTGGCTCATCTCCACGGCATCGTACCGCCACCGCCGCGGCACGGAGAGAGTCAGCGACATGGATTTAACAACCATCCATGTAGCAGCATGTCTCACAATAGCACTGTTGTTTCTGATCACTAAAATGGTCATCCTACAAAGAAAAAATCTGAATAAAAAAGGACCAGCACTTCCACCCGTTGTGAGTGTCGTTTCACTGATTGCTTCTCTGCCTAAACTCCTAACCAGGGGTCCCTGCGCCGTGATCCATGGCCTGCACGCAAAGCTAGGCACTGTGTTCATGATAAGCCTCTTTGTGTGAAGAAGGTAACCTTTCTGGTTGGGCCAGAGGCCATAGCTCACTTCTTCCAAGTCTCAGAGTCAGAGATCCGACAGCCGAACCTCTACGAATTCACTGTGCCCGTAGTTGGCCGAGGGGTTATGTTTGATGTGGACTTGACTACCCGGAGTAGGCAGATCAGCTTCTGCATGGACTCGGTAAAGCCAATGAACTTGAGAAGCCATGTTGATGCTAGCTATGGTTCAAGAGGTGGAGGTACATAATAAGCTATTCACACACGCATATATAATCTCAATCTATTAATTTGATTTCTTGATGATGCATGTTCTCTTTGGATCAGAGATCTTTTTTCTTATAATTATTAGCTAGTTCATGCTAACTACATACATAGTGTGCATGCGCACATATACAAATGTTGTTTATTACTTATTTCAGCTACCACAATGCAAAATGTGTAGGATTACTTTGCACAATGGGGGCAACATGGCATTGTTGATCTAAAGCATGAGATTGGGCACTTGATCCTTGTCATCGCAAATCGTTGCTTCCTCGGAAAGCAGATCCGAGACGACAACATGTTCGACCAAGTAGTCACACTCCTCAAAGAGCTCTTCGCCAACACCTCGTATGTGATCAGCGTCTTCTTCCCTCACCTCCCTATCCCGCAACACCGCCGGCACGACAAGGCTCGCTCTAAGCTTGGGGAAATTATCCATGAAGTGGTGAGATCACGCAGGAGGAGCTCATCAGGCCTAGCCGAGAACGAAGACATGCTGCAGAGACTCATAGACTCCAGCTACATCAATGGCCGGCCCTTGACGGAGAGTGAGATCACCGGACTACTAGTCGGCATGGTGTTCGCAGGGCACCACACATGACCTCCACCACCGGCGTCTGGATAGGAGCTTGCCTGCTCAGCGACGGTGCAAGAGACCACCTGACGGCCACCGTGGAAGAGCAGAGGTAGATCGTCAGCCGGCACGGTGACCGCCGCCTGGACTACGACATCTTGCAGGAGATGGTCACCTTGCATTGCTGCATCAAGGAGGCGTTAAGGCTGCACCCTCCAGCAATCATGATGCTCCGTCACGCGAGCAAGGGTTTCATTGTGCAGTCAGGAGAAGGCAACTTATATGGAATCCCTAAAGGACATACCTTGGTGACATGTATCGCAGTCGGCAACAGCCTGCCATACATCTACAAGGACCGGATGTGTATGATCCAAGTAGGTTTGGTCCGGGGAGGGAGGAGGACAAAGTTGGCGGCGGCAAGAGTTCCTACACGTCGTTCGGCATCGGTAGGCATGCTATTGCCTTGGCAAGAACTTTGCTTACATGCAAATCATGGTGATATGGAGCCATTTGCTGAGAAACTTTGACCTTGAATTGGTCTCCCTATTTCCAGAGGAAGCATGGGAGAAGTTTGTTCCAGAGCGTAGAGGCGAAGTGATGGTTAGTTACAGGAGACGTGTGATGTGTTCTGCTTGAAAGAATTTGCTAGGTTCTGTTCATGTGTAGTGTAGTGTGGAGGACTGGCCGGGTGCTATATATATATATGCATTTCAAATGCAATAAAAGTGTGTGTACTGGGAATCCATTCTTATCGGTACAATGGTGAGGAGTGAAGGCATATATATATATGATGCCTCCATGGCTCCACCACCATACCAAGAACCGATTCCCACATAAATGGTGTACCGGTGAATGTAATGTGCAGCGTGTATGTGTGTGTGTTGTCTATTCGTGTAATTGCAAAATATTGATGCAGATTCCAATTTCTCCAAGATGGAGAGATTCAAACAAGCCCTTAGAGAAATTTTGATTGTCGCCCTGAAAGGGCAACGTGCAACATGGTATTTGACCGTCAGCAGGTTCAAGCGTGGATACAGATACATCAGTTGCAAAAAAAAAAAAAAAATGTATTGCTGATATAAAATGTTTTTTTACAGAAATTGAACTTTAAGTTTAGGCTGAGTCATTGATGTCTAATATTAAGTTTTAGGTTGTGTTTTCTATTTGAACTTCTATTTTCAGGTGAGAGGTAACAGATGGAAGTAGACTAAGGCATGCAGGCAACAATTAGATCAAAGTGGTCATGGTGATTTTCTTTTGGGACATCCTAATTAGAGATAAAACTTAATTAGGAACTTCCTAAGGTGGAACATTTTGCAAAGACCGCAAGCAAATCATATGGAGATACGGGCTGTGCAACTAATAAATATCTTGAGTGTACTCTAGGATATTGACCAAACTTGTTTCATCTTAGCTTGTTTGCTATGAATGGTGTGTGTAAAATGGCATATGATAGATATTGAAGGCATTAAGAAAAATTGTGAGCCTTGTTCTAGTTTATATATGTGTTTTATGAGTGTGTTTGCTTGAATGCCTGTCATGGTTAATGTTGATTGTATGGTTGATATAGATAAATGATATTATATGGTTAGTTTTTGTATGCCTAGTCTTAGACAGTTGGTCACTAAAGTTTACTAGTAGCTCCCAACCGTTGATCGGTATAACTAGTCAATCACTATAGATTTATACCTAGGCCACTATCAATAAAAAGTCGGCAAGGTATATTACGACCGACCATAAGTCACTAAAACGTCCTATACCGACATATATAAGGAAAACATTAAAGATAAGATGTGGTACAGTGGTCGTAAACAACCTGTATCGTAATTAAGGCCAGTCTCAGTAGAGAGTTTTGTAGCGTTGTTTCCTAGAATACCACTTCAAATAAAATGCAATGAAACTTGAATGCAACAAACCGCTCTCAATGCATTGTTCATTCTATAGTTTCATAAATATTTAATTTCATGACTCATTGTGAGTTGGTAACTGTCTCCATGACACTCATTTCTTCCCTCTCTTTCTTAAATATGGTGCCATATCATCAAAAATATCTATGTGACAGCTTATTAAACACGGATGAAACTTCTACTGAGACTGGCCGGCCTAAGATCATGATGAGCACGGTTGATGGACTAACATGAGAACTGCTAGTGGACCACCATAATAAAAGTTTTACCCTGTTCTTGCATGAAAATTCATACTACTTAGAGCATCGATCTCCAAGAGATTAGCCAATGACTAGTCAAATTTGATGATTTAGAGCGAATAAGATGGGATGTAGAACTACTAAATTTGGAGAGTCATTTACAGTCTGTTGGAGACAGTTTTTCTTCAATAATAGCCAAATTTAGCTTTAGAAAACGATTTGGCCAATCTTTTGGAGATGCTCTTAAGATGATTATCTCTAATTGTCTATAACACTGTAGGAACTTTTGCTTCTTCGTTATCCCAACCAAATATTTTCATTGGGAAGAGGTCCCATGTCCATATGCATAAATATATATATTGCACATCTTTTTTTGAGATTACACAGTACAATATAGACGCCCACAACACGCACGCATACTCACCTCTACGAATACACATATGCAAACCCTGCCCCTATGAGCACCTCTGAAGGACTGAGCCAGCAGATCTTGAAGTTCACGAAGTCACCATATGTGCCTCGCCGTCGATGGGGACGTCACCTACCACTTAATGTATAGCGCCGGTAAATTCTGAGAAAATCTTAGGAAAAGGTGCGAGCACCAGGATCTAAACCCTGATGGGTACCGTCCCACTGTATAGATAAATAGCACGAGGATGGTATAGTCATATGAACTCGATCTCTGATCCGGCCGGCTTTCGAGGACTATATATGGAAACAGCTGAAAGTGGGGTAATGGGGTGGCTCAATCACGTTGCTTCTCTTTGTTAATGCACAAAGCCTGAGGCGCGTGACCAATACTTTTGAGGAAAAAAATAGATTGAGATCAATGGATGGTAGAGACAGATAGTATTATACCCCCTCCGTCGTCTTATCAGAATATAAGGTGCGATTTGACTTGGTGTGGTCTTCAAGGTTATACTTTAACTGTTAATTTATATCATTGTATGTGATCTATGGCAACGACAAAAGTATCATTAGAAAGTACTTGTAGAGACAAATCCAATGGTATCACTATTGTACTATAACTTTTTTATTTTATTAGACTAATTATTGGTCAAAGATAACCAAGTTTGAATTTTGAAATACGTGCATGCCTTATATGCTGAGACGGAGTGAGTATATTATAGGGTGGCCTCTCTTGTTTCTTTTTCCTTAGAACGAAGCGATTCATATAGCAGAGAAAACTAATAAACCGTCGCTAACTAGTAGAAACCTCAATCAGTGGAAAAAATAATCGGAGCTGACCATGCAGCCGCATATATTATATTGATGTACTTGCCCATTTTGCTGCTTGTAGTTGGCAACCGTATTTTTTTTTGAAACACAAGTGCATTTCATTACTCCTCTGTCACAGCTAAATCGCTGGACACCAGACCCTCAAGAGATTGAGGTACAACGTCCCAAGTGTTTTGCACACCACCAGGCACCTTAGAACCCAAAAAAGCAAACTCATGTGCTAGCTTGTTACAAGTACGAGGACAATGACTAATAATACAAGAGGAAAAATCCATCGCCATCAAGTGCTTGACTTCAGAGATAATACCTCCCATTGATGATAGCAGGTACTCCTCTTCTTCAGCAGCCCCCTTCAACATCTGCGCATCAGTCTCAATCACGACTTGAGCCATGCCCAATCGCGCTGCCATCTTCAGGCCTTCCAAGCACCCCAACCATTCAGCATGAAAGGCATGTTGAAGGAAGTATTCACTTCCCGCTTGTTGGGGGCAGGACAGGAGATAGGCACCCCAGCTCCCCTGTTTGCGCCGCACCGATAGCTGGCCCGAGCGATAGGAGGTCTAACTAGCCGAGAGGCTACATGCTAGTCTTGGTGCGTCTGAGTTCGCCACCGAAGGAGTCAGACTCACACCGAATGTATATTGGTGATCCGAGCTCACTTTCAGTTTGTTCTTGGATCAACCGATGAGGGCCTCTAAATGCCGAGCATCCCTCGCCCGCCAGGAGTGTTTCGTCTTTGCGCGCTCCAGATGAGTTTTGGGGCGCGCCAGTCTGATTCGGTATCAGGCCTGCGCATTCGGCGTTTTGATTGTCAGCCGAAGGCAGGTCGATCAAGCCGACATGGTTTCGGTCATGCGGGTTGATTTTTGTCGTTGTGCGCTCCTTTCTGGGGCTGCGCCAGATCCGATTCGACATCAGGCTAGCGCGATCGGTATTTTGATTGTCGGCCAAAGGCAGGTCGATCAAGCCGACATGCTTTCGGCCGTGTGAGGATGACTAAATTGCAGGAACATTGGGGGGACCGCATGTTGGGATCAGACCAGAGATGGCCCGCCGACCAGCAGGGAGGCCCCACGGCGGTCGGTTGTTATGCGGACAAGAGGAATCGCCTTCTGGAAGGACGATTAAGCCCTTAGGGCTAGGAATATTCTTGGGATAGGCGTTAGGTGAAAGGGCATTTGTGTCATAAGGAGAATTTATGATGTGTATAAATAGAGTCCCTGGTGGAACTGTAAATAGGACGGCTATTTTCCCAATGAACGCTGATTGATTAGATATTCGGTTCTCTCTATCGATATACCATTTCGGTGTTTCTTGCTCGAGAAGGTTCTTCGTTTTTGACGAAGAACAACAGTGGCGCCGTCCGTGGTTGTTGATCTACAGCAATGGCACAGTGCAAACAATCAACAAGATCAGTAAATGAGCTCGCCAACGCACCGTCGGCAGGAGAGGCGGAGCCTGCAGCTGCCGATAGGGGTGTTGGCAGTGGTAGCAGCAGGAGCTGCTTCGGGCGTTCCGCCCGGCGAAGGTGCTCTACCGGTGGCCGAGGTACATGCAGCAGCTGTAGACATGCAAGACATTCTGGAGAATGGCGAGCACCAAGAAGAGGAGCTGGACCTCGAAGACGAAGGAGTCGCAGAACACGCCAGGTTACTAAAGAGGTTAAATGACCACGAAGCCAAAATAGGCAGTTTGCAAGAGCAGAGAGACCAGCTGGCCTAGCAAATCGCAGCGAGACATAGGGTGGCAGTCACACAAGCAGCAGTCAGGCAAGCCGAAGCCCAAAGAGCTAGGCTGGAGCAAGAGGTGAACTTGCTCCGAGCCACGCTGGCGAATGGAGGCGCTGCTCTAGTCCTTGGCGATGGGATTGAAGCACGCGAAGCCGAAGCCATGGACCCAACTTCTCCCCTCTCGACAGAGCTTCAGCAACAATGGCCGCAAGGGTACAAGCCGAAAATCCCAGTCTTCAATGGAAAGTCAAACCCGGCCAAATTTATCGCAAGCTATGAAGCGGCGGTCCATTCGGTTGGCGAAGATTCGTCCACATTGGCGAAATCACTAATCAAGGCAGTCGAAGAGGTAGCGCATGACAGGTATATGTCATTGTGTCCATTGTCCATCAGGTCATGGCGCCAGGCCAAAAGCGAATTACTCGTAACATTCCAGGGTTTTCAAGCCGACAAGAAGACAGCCGGAGATTTGTTGAAGTTGCATCAACCAGACGATGAGCTGCTATCGAAATATCTAGAAAGGTTGATTCAATTTAGAGTACAGGTGCCGAACGTCCCAGACGAGATGATAATCGCCGTAGCGATCGAAGGACTTAAGCTCGGTCCATGTGCCGAAAAGTTATCCAGGGAAGTGCCAGTCACTATCAAGGAGCTATTAGACGAAATGAGAAAATTTGCAAGGTCCGAAGATGACTTGCAGCGCCGAAAGGCATCTAGAAGAAGCCTGAATCAAAACGCACCAACGCAGTCGCAGCTGAATTATCAGAAGTTTTCCCAGCAGCACAGTTCGGTCAACAATTTCAAAGAGAAATCACTGCAATCCGCACTGGATCACGTGCAGAACAAAGAACAAGCCGTCCAAGGAAGGGGTAACAGCCAAAACAGCAGAGGTAGAGCATCTCGCGGAGGCAGAGACAGAGCGAGAGGTAGGGGTCAAAGGGCCCCAGACTGTTTCATATGCGGCGAAAATGCAGGACATATTTCCTGAGAATGCAAGTACAGCAAAATAGCCAAGGATTAGAAACAGAGAGACGAGACAACACAACCCACAGAGGTGGCTAAACATGTGTTTCACAGTGCGAGTCACCCTTCGCATTCGGGACCGTCTTCGGCTTATCAGCAGCCCGGTGCACTGAATCATCATTTCGGTTACGCCATTCTGCATTTCCAAATCCCATTCAGCTGGCAGTTGCCCCCGATTAATCACTACCCTCTGATTGCTCAAAGCCAATCACAGGCAAATGCGGCAGTTGCATCGTCAACCGCGACAGCCAATCACCCACAGCCAATCACCCACAGTTGCATCGTCTAGACACAACAGCCTCAGCCCGCAGCACAACCGCAGCCGAAGCTAGAAACCTCACAGGAAATACAAATTGTAAATACAGTCCTTACTTCGCACGGCCACATCTACGCAATCACAGGCGGATCGAACTTAGAGCATGAAAGTAAGAGGGCCAGAAAGGAATACCAAAGAAGAGTCCACACTATTACACCGAAGCTACTGTTAAACAGACCTGCTTGGGCGCTAATGCTGATAGCTTTCGACGAAAGTGACTTCCAAGTCAGAGATTACTCGTATTGTGACGCTTTCGTCGCAACGATGAACGTAGCAGGATTAACTTTGCACAATGTCCTAATAGACAACGGCAGTTTAGCCGATATCCTCTTCACCAAAGCTTTCGACTGCATGCAATTCAGCCGCCGAAATCTCAAGCCGGCAACGAACGCGTTGTTCGGTTTCGGCGGTCAGCGAATCGAAGCTTTGGGAAAAAGAGAATTGCGGTTTCTTTCAGTGAAGGAAAGAAAGTCCGGAGCGAGGAAATTTTGTTCGACATCGCCAACATGGACTATCCATATACAGCTATATTCGGCAGAGGTATAATAAACAAATTTGATGCAGTGATCAGGCAAAGTTACCTTTGTATGAAAATACCATCTCCGTTCGGCATCTTAAATGTGCACGGAGACCAAGAAGCCACAAGGCGAATAGAAGGAAAACTGATACCAGGATACAGCATGGTGAACGAAGTCAAGAAGAAACCAGAAAGAGAAGACGAACGCGAAAGAGAAACTAAGCAAGAGCCGAAGGCAGCCCCTGAGAAAGACACAGCGAAGGTCCCACTATTCGATGCTAGGCTTGACAAATTCGTTCACGTCATATCTGCTCTCTTTTGCATAGTCCGGTCATATCGCCATCGCATAAATCCTGATAGACCGGAACCTGGATGGCAAACGCGATGCCGATACCAGGTTTTGCCACAAAAAAAAATAGTTCTAGTTAATCATTAACGGGTACTCTTCGAAAATGTCTTGCGTAGGCCCGTCCACGGGAACCTGCGCAACCAAGAGATAAAACCAATTCAAAACAACAAACATCATTCAGTCATTACAGCCCCAGTCTTCAAACAAACATAATTCCAGTCAAAATGGCCCTAGTTTTCTACCGCTTTGTCCGTAGGGGTAGCTTCGGTGGCAGGAGTTTGTTCGGCAGGATAAGCAGCGCCAGACGCACCAGCAGCGGAGCTTGGAGAGGCGGTGAAATTGCGGCCTGGAGTTTAGGCGCCAGAGGCTTCAATCTTCGCCTTTATCGCCTGGTTCTCCTCTTGAGACTAAGGCAAATTTCATAAAAAAACAATAAGGGTCACAGCCATCACAATAGGTAAACCATGTCTTGAAGCCGAGACCAGCGTCTTACTGTCGCACGCGAGAGGGCTGCACGATACAGCGTCAGATCATGACCGCCGGAGCGCCAGAAGGCGTCGAAGAACCGAACCGCAGAGTTGTGGGGTTCGGTATCGATATCCCAGTATGTCGCAGTCTCCCCAGCTTCCGCACGGTCGACATGGTCGCAGCCAAGATCATTGAGGGACTTCACCAGTGCGCGAGTGGCTTCTATAGCCGAATATTCTTGGCCAAGATCAAGAAGATCACTGAGAGTATC
>JAKNSH010422899.1:0-10027 GCA_027790015.1 Cymbopogon flexuosus
CAACACAATTTGTTAACTAAACCAAAATTCAACAAAGAAAAAACTGACAGCGTCAATTCCAGAAACAGATTAGCATTTATAACGACCTATAACAAGTAGATTGAGTAATAAGACAAAATGATAACAAAGGGAACTTCAATATATAAAAAAGTTAGCAATGACTTGAAACCAATATATGAATCATTTAAGAACCTCTACAACAATCTCAACACTTTTTTCAATATATACATTTATTTATTCAGTATGGGTTTGCCCTTCCTGTTCCTATTGCATAGGCATTCGAGTCATTGACTATATCATGGGCAATCGGCTATGCCCAGTAGTATCAGAGACCCATTAGGAGCCTTTGTTCTACAAAGGAACCTGTCTATATCCATAGACATCGACTATGTCATGAGCAGTTGGTGGCTGCTGCCTATCAGCTGGCTGAAGTCAGGTACCTCGCGTTATGGAATGATATGGAAGTGGATGTGACTCTACCAAAGAAGAGTTTTTCAACAGTTTTGTATTAATATAAAGAAACATGAAAGCAGGTATTGTAGGTGTGTAAGCTCACTGTTTGCCCTACAACTTATGATCAGTGGCAATAATACATATTTAAAGCAATGGTAATTTATTTTAAATTTGAACTCAGTATCCACCCAATTCTGATTTCTGAATAAAACTTCAGGAAGCAAATGAAACTGTGGTTGACTGATTCCAAGCCATTGACTCAGAACAAAAGGTTGTGCATGGACAGCAATTGTTAAAGACCATTATGATACAGCCTAACAGAAGCTAGGACAGACTTCCAATGTTTAATATTGTCACGGAAGGTGTTTTATATTAATAATCTGAAGAAAAACAGTGTGGCAAGTTTTGTTGTCTCCCAAGTTCAATTCATACCCTGCATGGTGGCATCTACTCTACTCTACTTGGGAACAATGGTGATGCTTGTGGTAGAACTAGGCATTATAAACAATGAAACACACTGGGCGTGCTCTCCCAATTCTGAGTTCAGAACAAAATTTATAGTAGACACTGTAACTACGAAAACTCTGATCTGATGAATGATGGACTAAATTTTCTATGAAACAGATTTAAAACTACTACCCTGCAATACCAGATTTGCATACTGATACAATGTTTTAAAAAAGAAAGTGAAAATACTAATGTGACATTTCCACTTCAACACCAAATAATCGTAGCATATATACATTGTCTTCACTATACGGTAAAATTCTTGACAAATGTGAACTTTCAACACAATTTGTTAACTAAACCCAAATTCTATAAAGAAAAAACTTACAGCCTACACAATTCCAGAATCAGATATAAGCATTTGTAACGACCTATTAGTCAATCGAGTAACAAGACAGAATGATAACAAAGGAAACTTCAATAGATCATACTGATGGAGCCAAAATACCAACAAAGATGCAGAAGAAAATATGCACAGTGATCCACGAACCATAGGGCACAAAGTCGCACAAAGTTACTTATATCGATCCCTAAACATCTTAAGATTGCTCAAAACGAGTCTCACTCCATACGCTAATTAAGAGATCCCATCACGATATCGGCACAACACGAATCTCGACCCACGAACAACCTCCGTTACCGAACCGGGCGGCTAGCTCCCTCAGGCGAGGTCGTCGTCGTCGAAGTCGGCGCCGTCGAAGCTGTTGAAGAACCCGGAGAAGAGGAGGGGCCCGCGGGCATCGCCGCCGCCGCGGCCCGCGCGGTGCGGGGCGAGGAACATCTCCCCGTCCCCGTCCTCCTCGTCGAGGAACCCGACCCCCGCGCCGCCGAGCGGCGAGTCGTCGATGTCCATGAGCGTCGAGATGGCGTCGTCCTCCATGGGCTGGTGCGGACGGTAGACGAAGGAGGCGGCGGCGGGGGAGTGGCTAGGGTTTTGGCGGTGGTGCGGGGGCGGCGGCTGGTGTAGGGGCGGCAGCGGGGATGGTGGCCCGCGTGCGCTGCGGGACCTCTGGTGATGGCGACGCGACTCCATGCCTCGTTTTTTTGCGGCTGATATTTCGCCACTTGGTGTTCGAGATTTGTGCTGCCCGGCCGCACCACTGGAGGGCTTTTATATTGGTCATATATACAGAGTCCTTTCGTTCCACTTTCACCGCTTTACGGCAGGTTTTCGTGTTCTTTTCCATATTTATTTACTAGCAAATATCCGTACGTTGCAACGAATAAAAAATTAATAAATATTAATACAAAATAATAGCGTAAATAATACATATTTACTTTGATTTTATGGTTTTATAATCTATTTTTTTAATGATCATCGTATCCATAATATAAGTTAATTCTGAAAATAAATATTAAAGTCTTATTAGACCTGTATCGAATTAAAATACACTTTGGTATATTTTTTTCTTTCATTGTAAAGCGCATAATTATTTGGATATGAATATATCATAACTTTTTTTTACTACCCATGTATTTCTATGACTCAATATTGACATTCATAGCTTTTTTTGACACATCATATGAAGCTCTGTAACTTTTTGTTGATGTCTCTGTATTGGAATGTCCGCGAATGATTATGACGGGAGGTCTCTTTTGGTTTTTGCACATAGTAGTGCTTGTCTGGAATTACATTAATGCATTTGTTTTGATTTTGTTGGACAATAATCTTTCGAATATTTTGGTTCATGAAATAATTAGTTCTACCGTTAACTAATTCATACTTTAATAAAACAAGTTTTGTTGTAAATCTTTCTTATCAAAATATAAAGCGTAAATACAACCAAAATAAGTGCAATAAAGTAGGGGGTGTGTATCAAGGTTTGCCTTGGACAGGAACCGGACAACAAAAGTTAGCGAAGGCTCCCGGAACACCGACGACGAGGACATCCTCATAGAATATATTTATCGGTAATTGTAGATCACGGGCATCCGTCCCACACGTCCTATCCGGACGGACTCCACGTGGAAGGAAAGGACTCGACCGACCACCCACCCAGAAGCACCATTCCACACCGTGTCCCCGCACTTCTCTCTTTCTCTGTCGCTCCACCTCTCCGCCATTCGCAGCCCTCCACTCCGACCCCGCCCGTCCCCTCTTCGGGATGTCCCCAGGACAGGGAGGCAGTCGCGCCTATGCATGAGAGCTCGCTGGTTGACCCCGCGTCGCCCATGCTGCCTCCCTTGCCTCGTCCCTCCGTAGCCTCCTTGCTACCTAGAGCTCCCAACGACGGGATCTCGCTCCTCCCACCGGTGACGAGGCCAACAACGGCGGGCGTCCGCTCTCCAGGTTGTCCCCAGGATGGGGAGGTTGCCGCACCTACACGCGCAAAGCTCGATGGTCGCACCACGCTGCCCTGCTACCTTTCTTGCCTCGCCCCTCCACTGCCTCCTTGCTACCTAGATCTCCCAACGACCAGATTCTGCTCCTCCCACCGGAGACGAGGCCGACGGCGGCGGCTCCGGTGAGGTAGGTGGGTCATTCCTTGGATCTGAGCCCTCCTTTCTTGGCTGGATCTTGGATATTCTTCTCCTCTTCGTCCTCCTCTTCTGGATCTGGATCTGGATCTTAGGGAACACGATAGTGGCTAGGCTTCCGGCGAGCTCTGTTGCAGTAGACTAGATTTGCTGTTGCAACAAGCAATATTTCTTTGTTGAGTTAGGTTTCTTTTCTTGATGTTGCATCTCGCAATTCCTTTTTTATTTTGTTGTTGTAGTAGTGTTGTTTCTCTATTGCAACTAGTATTTTTTTTGTTGCCGTCTTTTTTCCTTGATGTTGCATCTCACATTATGTTTTTGTTTTCTGTTTGTTGCAGTAGCTTTGGCTTGCTATTGCAACAAGCAATTTTCGTTGTTGCATTCGTCCTTTTTTGATGTTGCATCTCACATTGCTGCTTTCTTTTTGTTGTTACAGTAGCTTTGGTTTGCTATTACAACAAGTAATTCTTTTTGTTGCATTAGTAATTTTTGCATCTTGTATCACAGTAGTTTTTTTTTTGTGTTGTTGCAGTAGCTTGTAGCCTGATGTTGTAGTAGACTTGACTTCACATTGCATTTGATGTTGCAAACAATTTTTCTGATGGGAGTGCGCTGGGGGCGGGCGAAGCTGGGCCGAATGGGGAACATGTTCTATTCAATCTGTTCTATGCGCGGGGTGGGCGAGATTGGGGTGGGCTGCCGGGTTCCATGCACGACGAGCGGAGGAAGGGCAGTTTTGATATATTCCGTGGGGAGTGGGCAGGGGCGTGATGTTTGATCCCTTCGTTTGCACGGCGTTCAAGCAGGGGTTCTGTTCGTTTTCTTCTGCGGGGCCGGGCGTGTCCGGCGTCCGGACGCACTTTGCGCGTCGGACGTCCGGGCGCTAGTGCTGCCGTATATTTATGCTACTACAATATGAAATCTTGATTTGGACACAAAGCGTAGTGGACAATATATTTGGTGATCTAGACATGACAACCGAAATTGCATGGGCCTTGCTCTTGCTCCTCTTTTAAATCTGTAGGATTTTATTTGGACGACTTGGTATATTTTTAAATTAACTAAAATCAAAATAAATCACAAGGCACATGATTATTTTTAGTCATGTGATGAAAGAATGACTGTAACAAAAATAAATCAATATTTGTATGTCTGTCGGCTGTCATGATGAACTTAATAAAACACTATCTAAACCAAAAATATGCACGTCGAAATTCATTGACTTTTCATGAGGCCCCACAATATAAGGCTTACCTGGCTGAATGGGCCGATGAATGGCCCAATTACGTACATCGGCCCAAGCTTATTTGAGAACTCAGATCATGCTCCGAAGGTATAACTCCCAACGCACGAGACATGGATGCGGGCACGATGGGCGGAAGAAACAAACAGGACGACAGATTACGGCAGCATGTAATGTGTGGGAATCGTAGAAGTTTCATTTGTTAATTAAAAGAGGCTATTCTAAATAATTTAAAATTTCTTTACATTCCAAGTTTCATATCTTTTATACTTAGAGTACATCATGGAGAGTCTTCTAAATTTTTTTTCATGCTTTTGGGAGCTCTTATTATTTTTTATGAAATAAATAAAATCAGCATATTATAGTCTTTAATAAAAGAAAAAAAGGAGAAGACCATTTGGGTCGAATCTAGCCCAGTTTGGCCCGCGCACAGGGGACGCAGTGGCAGCCCGATCCATTGAATGGCTTGGACGGCGGGTCCTATTTCGAAAAAGCCTCAGGGTCTTTTTGCAAAAAAAAAAACTGAGAGAGGACGATGGACGTCGGGTTGTATTTCGCTAGAGTTCGAGAGTTTTTTTTTTTGCAAAATAGCCTGGACTTGACTGATCTGGGCCGTCCTTCCGACATATCGGACTGCTAGGAATTGCCGGCGACGTGGCCACCCTGAGGCCGCATTGTGGCTTACGGGTTTCATATCTTTTAATTTAATCTGAGGATTATGGAGCATGACTTTATGGACTACGAGCTGTGCAGGTAATAATTAAAAAAAGCGCCAGCTGTAGCTACTAAGGGTGTGTTTGGATTGAGGGTTGAAGGGGGTTGGAATGGGTTGGACCCAGTTGAGATGGTGTTTGGTTGAAAAGGTGGTGGGTTGGATTCATCCCAGTAGGAGAATATTCCTTGTAGATGCGGATTGGATGCATCCGCCAAAAAAGAGAGAACGCATCGAACCCACATCCACGGCGTTGCTCTCTGTTTCCTGCGTGAGAGGAGAAGCAGCGCGAGCGTCACTCCAGCCATGGCCGCGCGGGCCTCCACGGCTGCCGGGCGAGCTCGACCTCCAGCCATGGCCGCGCGGGCCTCCACAGTCGCCGGGGCGAGCTCGACCTCCAGCCATGGCCGCGCGGGGAGATTGGGGCGGATGCGTGGCACGGTGGCCTCGCGCGGGGGCTGGGCGCCATGGCCGGGACTCAGCGAGCTCGGGGCGGAGCTCCAGCTCAAGTAGGTCGCCGGCGCGAGGCAGGCCGCCATGCCCGGTGCGGAGGCGGTGGCCGCGGGGCCTGCGCGGGCGTGGCGGGGAGGTGGTGGCGCGCTGGACCAAGGAGCCCTGCCGCCGCCAACCTCCGGGAGCTCCGCCTTGGCAGGGGGATGGGCGTCGAGCTCCGGCGAGCGGCGGGGAGGGGGCGAAGCGCCGACGGGCGGCGGAGATGGGGGCCGAGATCGCGGCGGGGAGGGGGTGAAGCGCCCGAGCGGCGAGCGGCAAGGACGAAGTCGACCGGAGGAGGAAGATGTGAGAAAGAAAAGAGTAGATGACAGATGGGGCCCATTAAACTTGTTGCTAACGCTGTTAGCCTAGCATCCAACCCACTTCTCCCTGCTCCTCTAACCAAACAAGAAACTGGGTCGAACCCACCCTCACAACCAAACACGAGATGGGTTCAACCCAACCCAGAAAAAGAGGTTGGAGCCAACCCCACCCATCTCATCCCCAAACCAAACACACCCTAAATGGGCCTTATCTGCTATAATGGGCTGAATTGTTCGTAGATAACCACGATTTGACTAATGGGCCGTCGTCACAGAGTCCTGGGCAGAAAACGAAAATCAATCAATCTTCCTCGATAGTACAACCTTTGGCTATCACACGTCTTGTTTAGTTCTCCAAATTTAGCTTCCAAATTCATTACGTAAAAAGAAGATTTTTCATCACATCAAAATACCGGTAAATGCATAGAGTACTAAATGTAGATGAAATCAAAAACTAATTGCACAGTTTTGTTGTACTTTGCGAGACGAACATTTTAAGTCTAGTTAGTCAAACTTTGGACAATTTTTACTAAATACAAACAAAATGCTACAGAAATTCTGAAACAGTGTTTCTAGCCAATTCTGCAATCTAAACAAGGCCACACATGAACAAGCATACCTGGAATGCTCTGCTCATGTTCTGCCGCGAGAAGTTTCTAGGAGTCCGGAAACAATCAAATCTTGCTCATTCAAATTTCAAACAAAGACTTGGCATTCTCCCCCGTTAATTTTATTTAAACACGCGCACAAGAGATGATTGTCTGTACAAGACAGTAGAAATATGAGCCTGTTCCAAACAGAATAGCGTTTACGAGTTACTACAACGATCGCTGAATGCGACAAAGCTTGGACGGTCGGAAGTGAGGTGACGGGCAAAAGTCACCTCCATCGGATTAGTGCACCTTTTTACTCTATACTATACTATGATCGATGATGATAAAGTCAGCTCCCTCCCCAGCCTGGCCTTTATCGGAAAAGCAGGCGAACGACAGGTCCTTTTCCGGGAGCGTGCGGCCGGCCGGCATGGACCAAGACCACCATACCACTATCCACTATCATCCTCGTCGCCTCCCGTGTCTTTGTCCTCCTGCTCTGATCAGCATCAAGCACAAACGTCTCGACTTGTAAACTGCTTGTAATCCCCTATTAGTACAAATGTAGATGTGTTTAGTTTTCAAAAAAAGATGTGTTTACGTTCGACGCCAACGGTCGACACGACATGTGGATGATCACTCCTCATGAATGAGATGAGATGGATTGGGTCACGACGATCGACAAAGCAGCGGCGCTTGCTGAGTGCTGACGACGGCGACAAACGTACTGTACGCCGTGGACCACGCACGCACACACGCATCGTACGCGCGCGTTGGAGTGGGCAAAGCCAAGCCACGGACGTACGTGCGCGCGCCCTGTCCTGCGTGCACGTTGGCATGGCACGTGAACATCCATCCACCCGGCACATGCACATGCGTGTCAGCGCTCACAACAGTGCAACCAAATCGACACGACTGCACATGGGGTGTGCGAGCGACCGCTGCTGCTATGACTCAGCGCTAGCTGCCAGCGCATCAGCAGAGAGATCAATCAGGCAGGGTCTCCTCGCCAACGCTACCACTCCGTCCGGCCTCAATCTCAACTATCGCCTGCCATAATACGGAACCCCCGGCCGAACCGAACCGCCGAGGCTTTGCCACTCAATGCCGGACTGCCGGTTGCCGGGTTAGCGGCAGCGCCCTGCGCAAGAGAGATGCACGCACGGCGGCACGGGATGGGCATGGGCAGATGCCCCCGTGCGACGCGTAAAGCCTGGAGCGCCGCGGCGCGGCCCCCTCGGCGCTCGGCCGACGCCGTTTTTGAGGGGATCCCACCAGGCTTTTTCGACGGGAGAAAAAAGTCAGCGACGACGACAGCGGGCCTGGTGGCCTTTTCGCCTGCGCCGCATGGCTTTCCGTTTGGTGGGGTGTCCCCGCCGTGCCGCTGCCGCGGACGGCTGGACGCGGGACGCCGCTCGCCGCGCCGTCCCACCCATGCATCCATCATCGCGTCCCCGTGCCGACGAACAGCGTCAAACCATCATCACCCTGCACGCTTTGCTTCGATCGATCCGGCAGCGCGCGGCCAGCGCGGGCGGCCTGCGCTGCCGAGCACCGTGTGCGCGGACTGCGGAGGCAAGGGCACTCGACGGATCGCTCGAGTATCAGCTTCTTCGATTCGTGCGTGCGTCGCAGAGAGGCTCGTACTCGATCGGTACTCCTGCTGTTCCATTCCATACAGTGGCGTGTACAGAATCTGCGCGTAGCTTTTCGTAAGCGATGATTATTTCCCTGTTCAGTTCAGGCCATACTACGAATGATCGATCTTGCTGCATGCTGTGGTGCCTAGCGGCATCGAGTTTGTGCGGGGACTTGCCTTGGCCTCGAGCGACCCCATGTCCATGATGCGTGCTGTTGGAATGCTCAATGCGTGCTCCTACCTGGACTGGCTGGAGTCCTGGACTACGTACTGCCGGTGAAGAATGTACTATACTCGAAGATGAATCACCATCGGGTTTTCTCATTCTTGGACACTCGATCCAGCTGTTAATTAATATCTCGAAAAAGGTAAGGTAAGAAGAAATGGCGCCATTATATTTCTATTCAGCCACAGAAATATATTGGATCGATTTGGTCGCGCCGGGACTACAAAATGTAGGTGCGCGTGGAATGCGCAGCATTAGACAACTGACAACACACACATCATCTTGTTACTCATTTGTTTATATAAATGCAGAATCCCTGTTGTCAACTTAAGCCACGTCGTTCTTTTGAATGACGATCACTATTTAGCCTTTTATAACCAGAAGAAAATTAGCATCGTTCCTACTACGTAAATAATTAAACAGATACACGCGGATGTATAATTAACTGCCTTCACGTCACCACAAAATAAAAAGCTTAGCAGGTCAAACCAAATTAAATATACTAATCATCCATACACATACTTCTGCTCTTACTTTGACGTCGACCCGACCCATTCGACCAAACGATATATATAACCAAAGATTAGACCCCATCCAACCAGGGCCCTGTCAAATAAAGCTACCTGATCGATGCAACTTTTTGACAGTCTTTTGTAAACTTACTTCACGTAAAGCTCTTGCCACTTTTTTGCAGAGACACCAGAAAGCAACAGCACTACCACTACTTCTACACTCGAGCCCTAGCTGCTACTAGCAGTATAGTAGCTACTCTAGCTCACTAATCTTACTACAGTACTATTAATTAAGAATTGATTCCTGCAGCGTTTACTCTAAACTGCACAGCACAACTAGAGATGCCCTCGCACAGTCGCACTGCACTGCTGTCAGGTCGAGGGCCTCCACCCGTCGCATCGCGTCGCGTCCTCGTCTCCATCGGTCGGTCCCTCTCTCCTCCAGCTCCCGCGAAGCCGCGGGCCCAGATGCCACAAAAACACTCTGCGTCGTATCTGCCATGTGTTTGTGTGGATGGCATGGCATTGGGTGATGGCCGAAAGGTTAGAGAAGAAATGGCCATTTTAATTTGGCGCCGGGGTGATTAGTGGTCTCCCGAGGACTCCTCGTGCTCGTGCAGTTCGCGGGCGGCTCATGGTCATGGCCTCATGGGAATCTCGGGCGCGAGATTGTCTTCACGTGCCTGGATCGCGTTCGGTCCACGCCCACCGTGCCATCGTCCGCCGCATGGGCACCGGATACGTATCGCTCGATGACTGTTCCTAGAATAAATATTAAAAAAAATCAATGCAGATAGTAGTAGTATTTAGAGCAACAAGCCAGTATTTTCATACTCTCCATTTTTTTCC
>JAKNSH010423676.1:0-12852 GCA_027790015.1 Cymbopogon flexuosus
TTTAAGACATTTTAGCCTTTTCTAGGTACATTGTTGGTCTGAAGACACGAACAAAGACCCCTAATCGATATTTTTCTTGCCCATATCTTTTTTCATTCAAATATAAGTCGTTTTGCATTTTTGTAGGTACATCGCTTAAGATATATCATGCTACATAGTAAAAGCCTTGTTATGTAGAAAAGCCAAAAATGTCTTACATAATTTGGAAAAGTATATGTTTTGGTAAACCTCATTTGGTCGACATCCATTCAAGGCACAGAGCTAAGCAGCCTCGCTATTCCCAACCATAGTCACAAAACTTTGTTACGTGATTTGTTACCAAGATTCAGGTTCCCGCTGAGGACAGACTCTGTGAGCAGAAAAAAAAAAAGTGTCTTTGATTCTCACGGGATTTCTGTGCCCACGATCGCAAGTTCATTTCTATCTTTACTCTGGATCAGGTTGAATAGACTATTCTCCAAACAAATACCCAATTTAGTGGAGCAGTTGAAAAAAAAAATAACAGCTTGCATTTCATCTCCGTTCCTGAAGTGCACATAGCTGCAACTACGCGAGGTACAAGTAACAGGTTGTTCAGGAAGCTGTCTACCTAACATATGAAGGAAATCTACCAGTTGTGCAAAAACTCAGAATACAACATTTCACAGATCAGGTCAACACAACTCTGGAGCTCGTTACTTCTTTGCGTATGTGATGACCATCTGGTTTTCTTTTGTAATCTTGAAGCTTTGAAGATTGTTCATGGCAGCAGTGGCCTGCCCCTCGTCTCCATACTCCACGAAAGCAATCCCAGGCTTCGCCTCGACCATCCGAACCTCCTTGAAGCCAGGGTACTGGCAGAAGAGCATCTGGAGCATCATGGGTGTCGTCTCGTGTGGCAGATTTTGGACGAACAAGATGTTGTTTGGTACGATAATCTCTGGCATCATGACCCTCTGTCCTCCAGCTATAGGTATCTGGGTGAGCTGGTACAGATAAACAAGGTAATGTAAGCTGAGGACAACATATCAAGTGATGGAGGAACACAGTCAAAATGTGAAAGCAGCTAACCACACCAACTATGGAGCTTTCACATCAGAACACTAAAACCCAAGCTATGTCATTATCAGGCTTAAAACCCAAGCTATATTGCATGCCAGATCAATCTTCAACACTAAAACATCAAAAGTTTTCCACTAACATGATTATGCAATCACAACTGGATCATGAACAGCCATGGAACATTTACTTGCCATAAAGAATTATACAATTATGAGGAACTAAGATGAGTGGATCTTGGTGCTCATGCTCAAGCAATATGCTATAGAGGGCCAGGGCTCAGAACAAAAGCCTTATAAACTCCTAAAGAGAAAGACAAAGGGCCTACTCTTACGCGCCACATGCACAACATTTAGCATGAAAAAAAAATGCAATGAAGCAGAAATATAACTCACCTGTGGAGCCCCATAAACACCAGGGTAAGCATTTACACCCATGCCAATTTGACCAGCATCATGGTGGTGCTCACGCTTCTGCTTCTTTTCAGCTGCAATATTCAAGAACAGGCAAATTAATGATGCTTGCGCTCCAAAAAGAAGAAAAAGATAATGTGAGAAAACCATAAGCCCATAGCTTTAACTAGCATGAGTTCTTCCTAAAAAGTCACAATTCATTCTTCAGACTTTGTGTGGAATATAGAACAAATAACTAATTTCCTGGCTGGGTGAGAGCCTCTTCATTTACTCAAATACTTCTATAAGTTCTATTCAATTTAGTATTCACATCCTAATATAAAAAACAAAAGTGTCTATTGAATAACAAAAAAAGCATTTGTCACAATGAAAAAAGAGCCAGGGAAACGCTAATCTTGGTTTAAAAATATGCATTCACAATAGTTTCCTGTTACAAAGCTTGAGAATGGTTGCCAGTTACCATTACATATATTGAATAAAGCTTATATTCAGTGTGTGGACCACAAAACATGTTGATAACCCAGTTAATTGATTAATTCTGAGTATTGTAACACTACGTGTCATATAATTTCCCCAGCAACAAAGAGAAATCATGAAGGACACATTATAATTCTTGTGATTTGCATTTAGCTTTCAGAAGACATGTCAATCGGTCTTATCAAGTAGTACACTGGAAGTATTGAAGTGTTAACATGTAATGGATTATAAATTAACCTAAACTATACTGTCTCCAAGTAAAAGTAAGTGGTGAACATCAAGTTATTAGTCTAGAAGAGCTAAAGCATTGACACATAAGGGTACATCATTACACCAGTTAAACAGGAAATGTAGGTGTTTGAGCCAGCATCTTACGTTTTTCATCGACCCTCTTTCTTCTTTCTCGAGGTACAAAGCTGCCATCGGCCTTTGCTACAATATCCGACTTGGTCTTGGCATATTGAATTCTCTGAATTCAAACAATAAAGGTTTCAGGAGTAAATAAATAAAGCAATAGAAAATATAACAGTGAGTCAGTGACACAGTTTCCTGGAGTCTAAATGCAATGCAGCTACACAGACAAAAATACGCTTGCAGACCATAATGAGTTGAATGCTTGACAACATGGCATAGTTTGAATTAGTTCAGAATCATCTCAAAAGAAGCATTAATGCACAAACAGCATGTAATTCTATAACAAACTAAATTAGTTGCCACAGGTCTTAAAACTGGCACGGGTAAATAACAAAATTAGCCTTCAGATTGCAAATAAGCTTTTGCTGGTTTTTTGAAGCCATAAAAGGATGACAGAAAGGAGAACAGCACATGTTCTTTCTCAACATGTATTTCGCAGAACCCAATAAACCAGCCCATTAGGCCAAAGACAGCTGCATATTGCAGAGGAGTTGTATTGAGTAAAGAAACTCACCATAGCTTTGTCATAGAAGGGAAAGCCCTGCATCCTCTTCAGAGCCTCAGTCGCTGATGCAACATCTTCGAATACAACCCAAGCTTGGCCTTTATGCTTCAAAGTCTTGAAAGCAAGCACATCGAGAATCTTCCCAAACTGGGAAAAAACGGCAGTTAGGGACTTCTTGAGTTCTGCAAGGATTTAAGCAAATTAATTACTATCAGCTATAACAAAATCATAGGATAAATATAAGAATGAACATAAACACCAACATCTGAAAGTCTTCTTATGTCAATTCCAGCAGCAGGTACATATAAAAAAGAATATTGCATCGACTAGAGTGCATGATATAGCCATCTGAGCCCAAAACTTCAGCAGCAAACTAAGCACAACCTCATTTATATATATCTAACACAATTTCGATAGTACAAAAAAACCCCCACACAATCCGCACCCCAAAGGCAGCAGCAACAACCGTGTCTATCCAATTGCAAAATACCTGAAACACTCCATTACCATCACACAGACATGGTCCATGGACCAACACCAGCCCACACCACATCCACGAGAAACGCCCGAGAGACCTCCATTGCGCAGCTACTACGGCACGGCACTGAAATCGACCCCCTATGATGCAATTCTCCCGACGGAGGCGCAGAAACTAAGGAAGAAATCGAGATAAATCCCTAGGGTTTAGAGCAGAGGGAGGGGAAGGAGGCGACCTTCGATCTTGATTTTCTCGTTGAGGTTGTTGATGTAGATGGTGACGTTCGGCTGGACGCCGTTCGCCTCTCCCTCGCCTCCGCCACCTCCGCCGCCCACGGCCGCCGCCGCCGCCGCCGCCTCGCTGCTCATCTCCCTTCTCTCTCCTCCCCTCGCGCGGCGCTCGTCGAGCTCGAGAACTTTCTCTCTCCTCCCTCTCTCTCTCCTCTTCTCGTTGTCGGGTTGGGCTTTTTTTTTTTTTTTTTTTTTTCCCTTTGAGAGTTGAGAGGAGACCTTGGGCTCTGATTAGCCTCCTTTGGGCCTCCGACAGACAATGGAGCCCAACCCAACAGGCACGGCCTCTGGTCTCCGCGTCTTCTTCCTCGCTGCCGTTCTCACCGCCGCTGTCCTCGCCCGGCCTGGCTAAGCCGCTCTATGCCCGATGCTCACCGCCGGCCGCCGTCGGCTGCCGGCGTCGAGCAGCGCCTGCACCAATCCCGGCTCTTCACCTAGGCAGTTACGCTTGAGTTGGAGCTGGGACTCAATGATGTGCCTGAATTGCATTGCTAAACTTGACTTTCACGGTTTCCACTTCCCAGGATCTGGTTGAAATTGAAGGCATGGCAATGCTAATTGCTAATTAATTAATCCTCTAACAACCTAGTGATTGCCAGAATCAAATGCAACAACTATATTATATATAGATAATAAATAAATAAATAACCGTTTAATATGGGCGTGTTTGGTTTGGTGGCCTGGACCAACCAGGCTCGTTTCGGGCCGAAATGGCCTGTTTGGTTGGGTGGCCAGCGCCTTGGGCCAGGCCAGCATCAGGCCAGCTGTACCACCCAGGCCTGGTCAGCCGCGAACGCCCAGTTCGGTCGTTCACTCGGGGCCAGGCCAGGGCCAGCTTCGTGCTGTGTTTCTTGTCACCCCACGTGAACCTCCCCGACCCCTCTTCTCGTCACCGCCGCTCCTCCTCCCTCCATGCTCCTCCCCGCCTCGCCTCACCTCCCCGGCCCCTCTTCCTCCTTGCTCGACAAGGAGCAGAGCACCCTGTCCTTCTCGGGTTGGGCCTCGCCAGCGCCATCGCCGGCTGCAGGTTGGGCCGGGGCCGGCGCCGTCGCTGCGTCCGTCGGTGCGGGCTATAATCTGCCCGCACCGGCAGCGCCTCCTTCCTCCGCCTCCTCGTCGCCGGGCGGCCTCGCCCTCCTCCGTCCTCATCACCACCTCTTCCCCGGCTTGACTTCGTCCTCCTCCGTCCTCGTCGCCGCCTCCTGTCTTCCGTACGACTGTCGTTGCCTCTCCGGATCTCACCCTGCGCCTAGGGTTGTAGGGTCCGGCCATCCTCGGTTCCATGGGGGTCTGCCGCTGCTCCTCCTCCGCTGCTCCGTGGGGGCTTCATGAGCCGCGCAGCTCCTCCTCCGTGCCCGCCGCCGCGGCCAGCGCCACCGTCGTCCGGATGCCTCGGCGGAGAGGGGCTCGCCAGCGCTCGGCGGCCGTGCCCACGACGGAGGGAAGCTCGCCTGCGCCAGACGGCCTCGCGCGGCTGAGTGGAGGTCGCCCGAGCCCGGCGTGCCCACGCCGGTGAGGGAGCTGCCGCCGTACGAGGTTCACCATGGACGAGGAGCAGAGCTCACCAGGTGTTCAACGAAATTCCTCAAAGAAGATAAACTTACCAAATTAGAGAAGAGGTGACTGTATCAAACCAAACCAGACAACCAAACACGTTCTTAAGGTAGCCTAGCTAACATAGGAAGGAAACCAAACAACTGAAGTTGTTTTGATAAAACCAGGCTAAGGTTGGTCTGGCTTAGTTTCGCTAGCCAGGCTTATTTGGGCTGAAAACCAAACACGCCCTATGTATCCACCGATTGCACAGGATTTGGCTCTGAATTCGGGTTAGGTAAATGCACACACAAAAAAAAAAAGATTTTGGTAAGAAAGTTAGTTTTCAGGAGCCAGAAACAACAAGCACTTGAAATCAAAACTGAACCTAGGTAGTGTTTGACTATTTGGTTCTGTCCAATGTACTCCCACAATCGATCACGCATGCACAATGCAACCCGGTAACAAGTCTGTTTAGCTAATTGATAAGTCGGCCGATTCAACGGTGTTTTGAGAAAATAAACTGAAATAAGCCAAAACTACAAGCGAACAGAGCCTCGCGTATGTTCCGGTCACTAATGAACGTTCCTTTTAGCTGCACGTGGTCACCGCTATCTTCACCTTGCCTAGCTTCACATATTCCAGTTCCACAAAATAATTTAGGGAAAAAAAGAATGGTACTTCGGATGGACACAACGTTTGTGCAGGCCTATTTCCTGCAACATCTACATATTACAAAGATAAAAAAAAAATCACCATACATCAAGTCACGCACACACAAAAAACCCCGCATGGCAGAGCTAAGAAAAAAACAAATAGAGACCACTAACAACTACTTGATGTCAAGCTGCCAATGAGGTCCTGTGCCGGCAGGAAGAACAATAAAACAGATGGTGTGCTGAATCCAACCTAATGCTGTACAGAATAATATCCTTTACAGCCAAGCCGCCGCCACCCAAGACGCTGAGTAAAGGGTGGTTAGGGAGATGGATTGGCTGATGGATGTCTAATGCCAGGCCCTGGTGGATCCAACTATCCAAACAACAGATCACCCCCTTTGAGCTGACTGACGATCGTGATGATACTTAAAAAGGTATATTGGATGGATGCTGGTCGGCGGCTTCACCCTCTTGCTGGCTGTAAAGTGGGAGACAGAGTGATGTAATCAGTTATCAGTTTGCTTGCCTTCAAATCATACGCCTGGCGGAAAGTACAGTTTTGTTTGAATATAAACAAGTATACATTGTAAAGTACTTCTTAAAAATTATCCAACGGGGAGACAATTGTACTTTGCACCTCAGGGTGGTTCACAGGTAGCTATATGATGGTCACTGGTTAGCTCATCTACATAGACATTTCAGAAGGGATGATCTATGCAAACTCTACTGATATTAATATAACCCCTGATCTATTCAGAACAACGTGAGCTGTACTCCTCCAAGATATCATTACATAAGCATCTTGATCTAATAGGTCTTTAGCTAGTACTCAAACAGAAACCTACTAACTCCTACCGTTTCAGATTTTCCCCCTATAAGCCACTGCTATTCAACAACCAATGGTTGTTTGAAATGCCAATATATTCTCATTAGAGGATATGTCGTGAGGTGGACTAGATGGAACCAGTTATCACAGGAAAAAGTTTCATTTAAGGATATCTGGTAACAACTACATCACCATCCTTCTGTATTCAAGTATTAGCAAAAAGATTGTCAATGGAAGGAAATAATCCCTAAGCTTTTCTTACGAATAAGCATCAGTAATGGAGATAGGGTCATGGTGTCAAATGTAATTTATTAAGCACCGCAACTTTTAGAATTAGCAAACCAGAATATATCTTGCGCATATCATCTTTCTCAGGAATTCAAATTTTGCCATCAGCTGATAGCTGGAGTCTCAAAAACTCTTCCATTACGTCATTATGTGAAGCAAGGGTTCTAGACATCTAGTTAACATGATAATGATATAACAAACATGTGATCTCTACTGACTCAAGTTGTAGCTTTATGGCTGAATATTAAACCTAGGTGGAGGTAGCTAATTTACCTTATTCGGAATTTGTTTTCTTGCATGCGGTGGACCCATATCAGTTGGCTTCAGGATCTGAAATGAACACATTAGGCTCTCATCTATGCTCAATAGAGCACCGGCATTATCGAATTCTCCACAATAATTTGGCGCTGAAAAGATTGTCACTAATCTTCGTTGTGCAAAGAACTCATAACCATCTTCAACCACCTACAGCCATTCATGAAGCGTATCAGCATTGTCAGGTAAAGATGACATAGAACCAAAACTATAATTAATAAAAACAGGATAGGACTTTCACAAACCTGATGAGCTCGACATATAAGATCAAGATCGTTCTTCTCCAAAAACTCTACAAGTTTATCTGCACCAAACGTACAGGAAACACCTCTGTCACTCTCCCCCCACCCTTCTCCATCAGGGCTAGGATCAGACCAAAGCAGATCACACAGAAGACCATAATCAGGAATCTCAGCAGGCCTCTCAATATCCTTTATCTGGTCCAAACTAGTCAGTTCGGGCGAGAGACCACCATGCATGCACAGTATCTTGTCATCAATGAGCGCTGCGATGGGCAGGCAGTTGAAGCAATCGGAGAATATCTTCCACAGCCGAACATTGAACCTCCTCTTACATTCGTCATAGAAACCGTATACTCTGTTGATCTTCGCGTCCTCGTGGTTCCCCCTCAACAGGAAAATCTTCTCGGGGTACCGGATTTTGTAAGCCAGCAGCAAGCATATAGTCTCCAAGCTCTGTTTGCCTCTATCGACATAGTCTCCGAGGAACACGTAAGTTGAAGCTGGAGGATAACCGCCCAAATCGAACAGCCTCAGAAGGTCAACAAACTGGCCATGGATATCACCTGTAGGACACCACAACTGATAAGGCGGCGGAATTGTTTTGACTGTAGATGTACAGGAATTTATATTTATAGAACAAATAGTACATGGTATGACGAGAATTACTGTGTTCATGTGAATCACGTCAACATAATTCTTTTTTTTTAATGCATGTCAATATAATTCTCAATCACACTAATCAGTTCACGTAACTGAACAGAGTCAACACGTACAGGTTCTCAGTGGAAATGCTGGGCGTGAAGCAGGTTGTGCACAACCGACTGATAATAGTATTTGCTAGAATTATGGGTTATTGGAAAGGAAACTTTTGAAGGAGCAGCATATTTATTGATATGCTGACAAAATGTTATCCTAACTAGATTAGGCATGGACGATAGAACAGAGAAGGGCTATTCCCTTCCTTTCTACCCAATCTCACATCATTACTCCCGCCAACTTATCCATACTTTCATCAATCATTTCCACTCCATGCCTTCAGGCTGCAAACGTAACGCGTACGGAATGCAGACGGAAAACATGGCACCATTGAGTTAATTAATCCTATCAAAGACCATTTTTTTATCCCGCATCGCCGAAATCCAACCGTGACTGAGCAATTCTCCACGAAACCAAAAATACCACGACCGAATTACCCTCCCCCAATCCACATCGGGGAAACCAAGACGCCGATAGAGGGCGAAAGAATCAGGTGGCGGCGGCGGCGGCCCGGACGAGAAGGGAAAAGGAATTAGGCGGCATCGCCCAAATAGATAGATACGATGGACAGGCAAATAGACGAGAGGAAGGCGAGGATTACCGCAGATCTTGACGGGAGCGTGGATTCGGAGGAGGTTAGGCTGGGAGAGGAGCACGCGCTTGCCCTCGACGCAGAGCTGGCGGATCTCCGCCTCGGACAGCTGCACCTGGCGCCCGCCGCGGCCGCCCTCGACTAGGCGGCGCACCACCTCGTCCACCGCCGCCCCCTCCATCGGCCCCATCGGGGCCCGCGTCATCATCATCTTCCCCTCCCTTCCCGGAGACGACGGCGGCGGCGGCGTGTGGCGGAGGACGAGAGGGAGGAGGAAGGAGAGGGAGATGGGGTGGAATGTGGAGGAAATGGAGGTTGTCTGTCGTCGACGAAGCCAACAAATCGTTGGGGGTGCTGCTGAAGTGTTCAAAACCGCGTCAAGGAAGATCCGCCGTTGGTTCCGCGATGGACGGTCTCTGATCGACGAGGTGGATCTCTCTGCCCAACTGTTTTGTCATTTGCTATTAAAAATATATATGTAAAATATGATGCCGTTTGTCTCTGTTAGAAACACGATAGTTCCCATTGGTACATTTCGAGGTCCATCATTTGTTATTTCTTTCTCTCTTTTTTTTTTTAAACCAAAAAACACAATGCCCATGTCACAACGCCTGGTTTGGGCAATGTTTGGATCCCACGACTAAACTTTAGCCGGCATCGAACGTTTAGATGCCAATTACAAGGTCATCGAGTAATTATAAAAACTAATTGCATAAGTTGTGGCTAATTCGTGAGATCAATCTATTAAGCCTAATTAACAAACAGATAGCTAGTCCATGTTTACGTAGCACATATGGGAATGAAAGTCTCCTATAAAAATAGATTTAACAGGGGCGCATGGGAATGAAATCCTCCTCTATAAATGAAATTCATTTGTAGAGACGGCTGGAACTTTCCAGCCACCTGTGTTACATTTCCGGCCAAAATTGCCTAATATATTTCCTACCGAGATTTGAATGGTGTTTTGTAAGTTAATATGCATACACTGTTCAAACTTTTGAACATACACCAGATTTGGGTACCGATCATTCATGAGACAGGCCCATTGATGCAAACAAGTTCACAATAATTTAAAATCAATCAATGTTCATAATAATTTAAATTAACTCAGTTATACAACTTTATAGTTGACATTCTTTTCATTTGAAACCATCTCTCTAGGTAAAAGTACCTTTGAATTCCTCACATTTGCAATCCAAAGTTGTTAGATCTGCAATATTTCTTAAATTCATTGTACAAAAGGCGAGCATTTTTCTCTCTTCGCCTTGACTCACCCTCCTCCATTGCCGCTACGCCCTCCTCGCCTCCGGGTCGCGGCACCAACGAGCGGCCATGGCGAGCGCGCAGCCCGATGCCCCTCCTCGACATGTGTTGTGGCTCCGGTGAACTCGCGAGCACACGATGGCTGCCGGTGGAGGAGAGAGGAGAGAATAAAGAGAGAGGAGAGGGAGAGAAATAGAGAGAGGAGAGAAGAGGGCTAACAAAGGGCCCTACCACCATGTGACGTCCACGTCAGCGAAACCACCCGCCAAAACCATCCATGGTCAAATATGAATGGTTTTAAGAGATGGGTGGCCAAAGATTCCTGGTTTTGAAGTTTGATGGTCATTTTCAGACTTCGCCAAATGTTCGATGGTCAAAAATGGACTTTTCCTTATTTCTAACCATCTCCACAAGTTGTGATGACTATGTGAGTACAGGAACAAGGTGGCCAAACTCATGGTAAAACAGCTTTGCCAAATGATCATTTTGACTATACCAAGTTGAAGAGATCGTCGAGATACATGAAATAGAGTTTTAGTTCATCCACATTGGAGTCCGGACGACAAAGTTACGCCTTCTGGAAGATTATCAAATTGGCTCCATGAGCAGACTGCAATAAACTGGTCACCCAGGACACAAACGGACTCTATTTTGGGTGTTTGAGGACGAAAAGATATAAAAGCCCACCAAATATGATACCATTTGGGCCAACATGACTAAAGCATCCTCCACCTAGAGCTATAAATACCCCCTCACTTTAAGACATCCCTATTCATTTCAACTCTCCACATAAGAGTAGTAGCTAGCTAAGAGCTTCATTCACTTCATATATACTAGCAGGATACCCCGCGCATTGCTGGGGGAACTACGATTTAGAATAAGATTAAACTATCCATGCAATTCTTAGGAAGTGATTAACTATTACAAACTAATGTTAGTGGATAGTGTGGCACCCTAATGTGGATAGCTAATAGTATGTTAGTGGATGATGTGTTGGATATTATAATTGTGTTTGTGCTAGTGAACTTTAATTGAAAGTGTTAGTTGATGAGGTGGATAGTTTGCATGTCGAGAGAAACAACTTAGTGAGGGTCTGTCCTTATAGGAGTATAAGATTAGTAGAAAATAGGGAAAGAGTGAGGGAGAGAGTTGGAGGAGTGTCGGGCTTATGCGCCTCCTGTGAGTATTACTCCATAGAAACATTATATGCTATTGCAGATATCATACACTTAGTTGCAAGAGAAATACCAAAACAATTAAACAATGTCGAATGAGAATTAATATGGTAGAGCAGCATGTACCCACGGTGGAGGTCGTAGGCGCGGGCGAAATCTTTCTAGCCCTTCTGGAGGTACATGTTGCGACGCGCGTCGATGGAGACCTCCACATCCCATGGCTCTCCGCGGTCGCCGAGCTGCAGCTTGAGGGCTCGGAGATCTCCGAGGGCCGTAGTGAACTTATCAGGCAGTTTCTGTGCGGAAGACACAATCAGATTAAGCAGAGAGAGACTGAGATTCGGCGCAAATCTTAAGCAAAAAAACCACACCTTACCAGTTTGTTCTCGTAGTTTGTGGGGAGCAGGATCCCCACAAACTCCATGCTCGTCCTGGCCAGCAACTGCAAAGATAAGCTACTGCCGCCATCGGCTCTATGATATGGTGGAGCCTCGGCCCTGTCCACCTTGATGGATCAGCAATAAAGCAGAGAGAGAGAGAGGGGATTTTGGGTAGGCCTGGAGCACAGAAACGAGATTGCTCGGGGTAAATATAGGCGAGGCCGCGCGCGGTCAGGCTGCTTAGTAGTGGTCGTTTGGGAAGTGTTTCTAGGTGGTCAAGGCGTTCATTATGTTTCACTTAAATGATGGAGAGAGAGAGGGCCCGGAGAGAGAGGGGAGAGAGAGAGATTGGAAGCTTTGTCGCGGGAAAGAAAAACCGGTTGTTTGCATCAAGATGGGATCTCTAGCAAACACCACCAGTGGGATTTGGACGCCCTAGAGGTTGTCAAAGCAACCTGCACTTAGGAAGACACGCAGCGTAATCGACACAACTGATCTAGAGATCGATATAGCCGCTGTAGAGCTCGTTCTTGGCTGAAAAGCTCCCGAACCACCTCCGGAAAGATCCATCAGGAGGGTAGCATGTGGAGGATCTCCTAGGACCAGCAAGGCCGCTTAGGAAGCCAACATATCCCATAGAAAAACTTGCTGGACAGCAGAATAGAGGATTAAGAGGTAGAAGATAAGGGTTTAGGGTTGTGTTTTTATCGGTTGGTAGTGGTCCTTCAATCGGCTATGATCCTCTAATATATATAAAGGGGTGGTCTTACAACCTCAGATCGCAACCTCCAAATTTCCTTACTCAATACGGTTGGTTTTCAGGCCAGAGTCGGCTTAGCCGGCTATAGGACCCGGCTTAGCCGGTTTTCACGGGCCGGCCGACCTCACTGGCTGGTGTAAGGCAAAGTTGGCTTAGCCGACTAGAGTAGTTGGCCTAGACGACTCACTCGGCCTGGCCGGGTCTAGCAACCGGCCTAGCCGACTCAGGCAGAGGCAGGGTATGTCGAGCCGTCCTCTTTTGATCTTTTCATTTTTTGATCATACCTTGTGTCCCCAATTATATCCAGGATGTGTACTTCTTGCCCAAATTGTCTTCAAGCTTCCTTGACATTTTTGAGTGTCAACACATGCCTCCGTTTTCAAGTTTATGATACATAAACTTGAAAACAAGCAACCTGTATAAACAAAATAAAATTGAACAGCAAAGA